>JAQIXW010000946.1:0-22936 GCA_034700685.1 Willowsia buskii
TGTTGTCAGTTATAAACCTTATAGCATAGCTGCAATTTTAGACACTGCCAAAGAACAAAGAAAGCTCGTGTAGCATACCGAATTCGCAATAAAACTTCAATACTGATTTCATTTGAGATGATGATGGTGCATTGGCAAATGAAGAAATCCAGTGTACTTATTTTTCTCATGCATCAACAATGACTACAGGACAATATATATCCAGACAAACGACTCTTTCCTTTCCCAAATCTATTACATTTTCTTCAAACATAAAAAAATATTATTGAGAAAAGTAGTTTATTTTCGGCCATTTATGAGAGGAAAATGTATAGTTTCTGAATTTTCGCTTTTCCGTTCTTATCACATAATCGGACCTGCATCCACAAAATAATTCGAAGGCAGACTTGTTTCGCTCCTTGTTCACTCTCTTTGCGCCTCTTTCTTCTAGAATATTATATGCATTCACATTCACATATGAAACAGACATGTGGTCTCCCAGGAATACATGAGCAACAGCCATGCATACCAGATGGATATGGACAGACTGATAATAAATGTATGCATGTATTCAGTGAGTGACTGCAAAAAGGGTGAACGAATAAAGAGAAAGCATACGACACACGGACAGATGTATTTTACGAGGAGGAGCACATAAGTAGGGAAAGTAAAAACGAGGAACGACTTCTGTGTAGAAAATGGAAAGGAACGGAAGAGCGAGAGGGACCAAGAGGGCAAAAGTCTCTCTGAGTTCAAAAACTTTGAGCAACAACACCGCTGGCTCTTCAGTTGAAACGGTAGAGCGAGACAGGGAAAGACGTTATAAATAAAGACTCAAGCTTGTTTTCGATATATTACTGAGGATCTTTGAACGTCAACGTTATAAATGAAACTTGCATTTTATCCGAGAAAGGAGCGGGTGTTAGGTGATGCGATTCTGGCATTCTACATCATCATGTACATATGCTACGCTTTGTAAAAGTGGCTGAATGAAGTTCAAGTTAAGGAAAATATGTTGATGTTCCTACAAACAAGATGACAAAAGTAGACTGAGGAATGGCAAAAGCATTACAACCGGTAGACAGACAGCGGACGTAACTTAACTTTTTAGAACTTTTGATTCAAAAGTAACAAAAGCACAAGCTGTCGTTCCATCACTTTGTACTTTCTCTGTTTTTTCCTCATTTTCTTTTTTATTTTTCTTCTGTTTACACATATGAACAATTTAACATTTCATTCATACATTCCAGTTACATTTTTCGTCCTAAAAAGGATTCTCTAAAACATTTCGTAAGAAAAATCATTGAGACATGTGCTATTCTTTCTTATTATGTGCATAATACATGTACAAATGAACGTTCATTCCGCTGCTGCACTAAGTTGCAGGTGATTTGTAATATAGTGTGTACACATGTAAAATTCTTCGTCTTGTAATAGAGAAACATGGGCTTTATTACCTATACCCCAACATAATACCGGCTTTGGCACTGCTACTCGGATGGTGATAGCAAAAATGCTGCTTCCCAATTTGTGATATACAAGTCAAGAAGACTAAACACTGGCGTTCTCCTCACATCATTTGCAGGGATATTTTTTATTCTTTCGAGTACTACATACTTCTATGAGACTATTTTCTTGTGAAAAAATTCGTACAACGTTATATTCTACTTTTAGATATATTTTATGTACATAGTAAGCAACTCGTTGGTTCTCTAGAAGAGGGGAAGCGTAAGTTTCATAATAGAGTGCATACTTTCTCCTGTGGTAATACACCAAGAGCTCATAGATTAAGTCAATGCTTGGAATAGTGGCAGGCATCGGTAGCGGCATGGAAGAGAAAATATAGAAGAAAATGGACGAACGTGAATGCTTCTCCAGAAAATATATTGCAAGTCACCCTTCGAATACCAATACCGGATTTTTTCCAATATATAGTTGTGATGGACTCTATAATATGATACATGCTCACATGGATGTACAAAAAACAAAGCAAAATTCACATTACGTACCTACAAAACATCATCATCAACATTGTACTTTTTATGTTTATGTATGTATAATCATAGTGTAATTCATTCTTCTTTCACAGGTTTTACACTCTTTTTCGTGGCAAAGGCACAGGTCTTTCAACTTTTGGGAAGCATGTTTTCCATTCTGCCATTTCAAGCTTTAACTTTCATCCCATCCCTTAATGTACCCTATGTGTTCCTTTCTTTGTGAAAGGCGCACAGAAAATGTCTCGCTCCGTGAGGGAATGCATGAGGCGAGGAGCCTAGCGTGCATGCATGACCGCCCTTGTATATAGAATAACTAGGAGTGGTGGTGTGCTGAGGATTGATGATGACGACGGTGGTTCAGAAAAGGGGTCTTTGAAATAGAACGAACTATTGTGTCACCAATGCTTTGGTCGTCCTCGTCCGTCATCATCTTTTTCGTCCTATGCGGCTTACGACGGACATCGTATATGATGGTAGCATGTATACGAGGAACACTCGCAAGCTGCATGTTCCAAAAAAACTTCAAAGATTGTCTGTCGGTGGACATACTTCGTTGTATATGCTCTGCTTTGAACATACGAAATAACGTTCTTTTAGCAGAGAAATGTGTGGAGAAATTTAGTTCACTTATACAAGCCTTTTTTTTCGTAGCCAGCAACTCACACCCACTATATCTTATTTGGATGGGCATATAACATACCATGCATTTCACAATAAAGCTTAACTTTTCATCATCAACATCTTGAAGCTGCTCTTTCCCACTTTTATTTTATAGAAGTATTCTAGCCAACACAGAAAAAAAAGTGTGGAATAAGAAGGACAGAGAAAGGAAAAGACTAAGTGAGTATGTCTATTAGAAATCTTCTTGTCATACTTGTTTTCGAACTCGAAATGCTTTGTTCAATAAAATTTTATTTTCGTTCTCTTTGGCATCCCCTTCCAAGGAAATATCTTTCAGAGGAAGGATTTCTCCCGTGATAGGTTGACACTCGGTGTACATTTGAACTCCGAAACGTCTGTACGACTGTTGAACAATCGGATCAAAATATATTTATCAACCAATCACAAAATAATATATTGAGATATAGATATTTACAAATAGGATGATGATGGTTTACATAAATATTATTTACCTCGGCTCCTCTTCTCTTTTTTTCCAGAACGACAGTTCCTTTCATGTACTGCTTCGTTTCAGAAGACAATACGGTTCGGCTTGGGGAATGAAGTACACACGTTCATAAACAAAATGGGATCTGTTTCAAAAACAGACAGATAGAACAAAAAGACGTAAAGATACTTTCCAGCTTCTTCATTACATTACATTATTCTGTCATCATCAAGTTCCTGTTTCTGAGCCCTCCTGTCGTTTATGTCTGTTTGCTGTCACGTCATTCTGGATCCTACGGGAAGGAAGAAAGTCCTAGTTTACGACGCGGGCCTTGGCATATCATTGCGTTCGACAGATCACTAAATATTCAATGTAGCACGTGTATTTGAAAGCCTTCTCTGCATATTTGCTAAAGCTCACAATGTTCAAAGCAGCTTACAGACAGAGAAAAAAATCTATCAAGTCTAGTAGAAAACAAACTTTTTTGTTAAAAATTCATTCTTTCTTGTTGAAAATCATTAAAAATAGAGGACTTTGCAAGTATTTTGCATTGCAAATGAAAATTTCTTTATGGAGATCATATCAGAGAAAACAACAAAAGAGCTACTTAGAAAACGCATACTGTGTGTAGAGCTGTAAAAGTTTTCAATGATCCAAGATATTTACTTTTGCATATCCCTTCACTCTCTATATGTGGTAGGTAGACAAAGTCAACTTGCGTTAAAAGACTATAACGAAAGTTTAATAAAAGTTGCATGATTTTAGGAAAAGCAAATACCACTTTATAGGATTCATTCAATATTTCCCGAACTTTCCCCAAGGTTAAATATATTCTATTAGGAACAGATTTTTTTTTTACATGTGGTTCAAGTGCGCAACGGAATATGTCGTGGTTCTGAACTTTGGATCTTGAAGGTTGCAGCGCTCATGAAGGAGGCTTTCCTATTATATCTGAACTGGTTTTCAGTGTGCCAGTACTATTATTCCAGTAAGTAAAGTAATAAACTAAGCATTTTGACATTTCTACTTTCTCCGGTCTGTTTAGCATGGTATACTGCATAAAGGCGTAAACAGATCACAAAGGGTCGTTCATCGTTTCAAGGATACGGAGCTGCAATTCCAACGATGAGAAATAATATTCCCCATTAATGTATTACAGAACAAGATTGAGGTCATATTTTGGGAACTGTTTTTTTTTATCTTGGTTCGAACATTTCACTAGCTATTACTATGAAGCCCACTAAAATAATAGCGCAGTTAGTATGATGATTATGGTAGACGGAGAATGGCACCTGAAATCGAGCGCCCATGTAATTATTGTAAATTGAATTTCCTTTTTATGGCTGCTCCTAACTTATATTACACAATGTAGTTATGATAGCTCTGCTGCAATATTATGGTATATTATCCTAACAAAAAAACTGCACAAAGACTGCTCGCCAAGAAACGAGGAACTTTTTGTCCTGTCCATCATGTCATAATATTTTCCTTAATGGAAGTGGTAGGATACCGGAAAGAGCCCATTTAAATCCGATTTCCTATTTACTCAAATACTTACGACGACGCTACGTTTGAAGAAGCTGTAAGGATAGGACACAAGAGGGGAAAGGAAGGAAAATATTTTCGGAATCATCGCTACTGTAGCTGAGAGCAATTTTCTCGATGGGTGAAATATAATGGAATCGCTGACGTGAGTGAAAGTAGTACAAGTTTGAACAGAAGATTAACATTCTCCCCATTTCGCCCACATTCTCTTTTCAAGTCTCGAGTAAATATTGGAGTGGAGTGTGTGGAGGTCTTTGTGTTGGTGCGCCAGCCTACTACATAGAAAATCAAGAGAAAACTATGAGAGTAATGTGTATTAACCTTGTGATTTTACTAAAGGATCTATTACCACTTCCTACAATATTGTTTTTCTCCTAGTAGAAATGAACATGGAAGACTTTTCAAGATAAGGGTACTTTATCCACTCGGGCTGTCTGCACAAGAACACAGTTGAAATAATACCCTGCTCAAAAAGGCTTCAACTTTACTTTTGTTGAAATATAAAAAAAGAGTTGAACTTGCATGTATCCACACTTGTAGACAACTCCCTGACATTATATCTAATGGTAATTTTTTGCTACTTGGAATTTTAACGACGGCAAATGGCAAGTTTAAAACTGGGTCTGGTCTGACATTGTGGCATGAATAAAAATTTATACATCCAGAACGTGATTTTAATGCTTTCTTTCAGTTTCTCTAGGTCAAACATACACGAGTAGGGCATAGAGTATTTACAATAATACGTTATTTAAAGCACTGCAATTTTGAAAATAAATGTTCTAAACTGGTTCTAGCCAATTTAATGGATTTTGGAAAAATATATCATTGTCATCCAATTATAGGAAACAATATAATATACGAAATATAAACCTCGTTGCATGATATTCGAAAACAGAGAGCATTCTGAACATGAGAACACCATCATTCTAAATAACTTTAGTAGTATTTAAAGCAAAATAGCAAGCTCAACATTAAAATATTATTATGGGATACTTATATCCTGCTCCTTTAGCAATAATTTATGTATATCTTTTCCACTTTTTCAAGTACGTAAAATCTTCCTTTGCCCTGCAAAGTCACTTTGGGTTAAATAAAATGAATAAAATAAATATTCGTATTTGTAAATCATTCCCCTTCTCAAGTTATCTTACGAAAGCAAGTTTCATCTTAACATAGATGTAGAATGATGTACATGAGTGTGTCGACTTCAACCATACAGCTCTCGTAAGAAACCAAGTGGGCAATTACCACTACTCTGCTATAGGTAGATAGATTATTCCAAACCAACTTTGAATTAAGTTTAAATAACTTTATATCTACTTTATTAAGATATTATTTAGCATATTCCTTGTATCAAGATAAAGAGAAGAAGGTATTATATAACATTTTTTCATTCTTACATAATATGGATTGGTTTTTAAGTTAAAGTTGTTGATGTTCCTTCAACGTATTCAACTCAATGAGTTCAATGATTAATGACTTACTTTTAACAAAAAGATGGCTACTTAAAATAGTTTACTTATCTGGTTTATTAGACGAATAAGACTAAAGGTTGATTATTCTTAAGACTAATGACTTATCTTGACTCTATACTTTCCTTTACTTACTTTCAGCGGTTTACAGCGCAGTAATATGGGAATCTAGTTGACTTTAAAAATTAATCCTCCATTTCCTTTCTCCCGTCATGGAAGTTAATGTCTAGTGTGCTTGTAGATGACTATGATAAAAACCCTGCTTTTATGCTCATGTACCGTGAAGGGCATGTCTTTCTTTCTGGGGTTTTTGCAGCAATGCAATTTTCTTCTGGTACTTTCATGCAACTACATTTTTGGGAAGTAATCCAAACGAATACTTAGTTTAATGTGCATCTGATCCATGTCGTTTTTCCACAACCGTCAAATAGATTCATTGTAAAACTTTACGCTGGGTTTATATTGCCCATGGTGTAGTTTCCAATAGAAAAGTTGAAAAGACTTGATCCAGATGAAGATCTTTCCGAGCCTTTGAATTGGTATAGAACAATAATGTATGAAACAAAAGCAGTAATGATCTGTATAAATAAATCATATAAAAACAGAATAACATTTGAGAGCCCAAAAAAGAAATGTTTATATTTAATAATAACAGCATTGTTGACCTTACAGAGGGTATGTTCGTTCTGCTCACATTAAAAATTCCACCTGCGTTCAATTCCACAGAGGTGGATTTAGCTATTTTCACGAATTTTTCATACTGGAAGCAAGACAAAAAATAGTTGATTAATCCTTAACAATTCATATTGGAGAAAATGTATATTTAATTGACCTGAAAACATTCATCTTCATCCAGAATCGTGTTTATGTCAACCCTGAGAGCCAGTTTCAACATCTCTCTATATGTTTCTTGAAGTTCATAACCAATATTACTCATTTCCCAGATTCTGAACAAGCCCAGGACTGATATAACATTTAATGGGGTTCGAACAACGTGTGATTCCGCCAGCACTTCTGCATTGTTAATGAAATATAGACAAATGGCTGATATAATTTGCCCTGGATAGATTATAATTAAATTGTTTGCAGAAAATTTCAGAAAAGCTTGAAACAGATCGTCAAAATCGATGAACTTTTGACAAAGTCCCTTCCAAAATTTCTTGTGCTGAATGCTCTCGTTTGGGGCATTAAGGAATCCAACTTTTCTTGCAAACGATTTTTTCTCGGCCCACTTTCCACTAGTGTATGCATCGAGGAGTAAATCCATTTCTGACTTTTGCTTCGGATCAGTATAATCAATGATGTCTTCATAAAGTTCCTTCAACCTTAATTCTAGATTATTCATAACATGCGCTAATTGAAAAATTGGGAAAATCGAAGCTGATTCCACGAATAAAAGGATTAACACAAGAAACGAAATAAACAACACAGGGAAACTAGATCTAATTAAGGCAATGAAAAGATAATGAAGGCCAATCATGTCATCTTGTGGGGGTAATAGGACAGAACTTACTATCATGCTGACCGGAAACAAAATGGTTAAAAATGTGAAAACTAAATTAACTGAGAGAAATCGGGAACATCGTTTTGTTTTGATTGAATTTTTCTTTGGGTAGGAAAAATCAAACCCTTCCAGTTTCTGAAGTAGTAAAACATATTTCTTGGTTTCATGAAGTGTTAGCATTTGATAGGTAGCCCCAGAACAAAATGTAGTTGTAAACCCAACGAGAACTGTGGTTCTCTCTGTTGTAGAGCTAACGTATAAATAGCCCCAAACAATGAGACATAACAATTCTGCAATCATTACTAGCAACCTCACGACCAGTGTAAAAAAACTGAAAGCAGAAGAAATAATATCAATATTAAGACTAATGCTATATATTTTCCATGTTTTGCGTTTTCCTAACCTGTAAAAGAAGTGTACAGAGAGCCAGTGATAACTTAAATCCATAGCAGATCCAGACCACCACAATCCTTTTGCAGGGAAAAGTCCAAGTACTTGAGCAAAAACTAAATAAAATTTTCCTCTCATTTTCAGTTTCTTATTATTTGCTACCAGAGCTGAGAAAATATGAAACTCGAGAACAGCAATTGCATCAGCAACCTTTACAGAAAGTTGTGATATAAAGTAAGTGCAAGACGATTACAGAACCCCTATGTCACCTTTACGATACGTAAAAGTAGCCTGTGAACTTTTCGGTGTTTTGTATGCATTGGTGTTAACATTATAATAATTAAATTAATTTTGATGGAATGTTTGTCAAACTACTTTGCAGTATTTCAAGAATTTCAAAGTCATGACTCATGACCGGTGTTTTCATCAATTACATTTATATGATTATGGATTTAGCAAACAAAATTTGGGAGAAAATAAGTTTACGATAAGATTTTTAAAGTGCAAAACCATGAAACGATATTATATTGCTATTCTGAAGCGTAAACTCGTACAAATAAATAACAAATTATACTAATGCGATTTTTATCAAACTCCATGACTCATAGTCAATAGTACACGTATAGTACATGTTTTAAAGTACATGCATCGCTTATTATTATTGGCTCAAGTAAAAATTCATCGAACCCAACTCTAAAATTTTAAGGTGGCAAAATAAGCTTCAAGTCAGTTTTTCATCACAATATCGCTTTGTTGTATATACTTTGTTTTCAAAAATGGTTTTGTAGGTGACATGCATTTTTCCACGTTCAGACTGTAAGAAAACTGAACATGTCCGGTTCAGAAACTAAGTCAAGGTGGTCCAAAGAGTTGAATGCAATGCAGATCCACAACACAACAAACTGTCAAGGTGAAGATAGTGATGAGGTTGAGGTAAGCATGACCTTAGTGTATCCAAGTAGTGTAAGAGGATTAAGATTTGGGATGTTCTTGATGGTTTGAAGATATATGCTAGGAGCTACTAACAAAATCACCGAGGATGCGGAAACTTCCTTATTTTTTCAGCATTCTATTCATAAACTCATACTTTTTTCTGGTGCGTCCGAAGTGACCGAAATTGTATGTATACCATAATGTACCCATTATAGTTCCGTTACTTGAAGAAGGGGCGGAAGGAGCACAATTAGGAAATTTCCATACATGCACATTACTCACCTTTTCTGTTAAAACACTGACTGTGAGATGTGTCCGCGAGACTAACAAGAAAAACGATCATCGCATCCAATATTTTTGACTTTGATACATATGTAAATCCATAAGTGCCTTTTGCCCAAAATCCAGAAGCTTTCTATTCAAGTTATGATAGCCCTCTTAAACCCGACCTCCTTTATATGTTGTTTAACAGGAACAATGGTCTTGATTTGTGTATTGTAGCGGAAGTGCGTTGTGTACAGCAGAAATAAATTGAATTGCATGTACCACGGTTGATTGTACACATTGATAATTTTCCTTCTACATACCTCAAAAAATATCGCATTGTCTGATCAGTTATACAGTACTTTGTACTAGCTACCTAGTAATAAAACGTAGAACAAGCAACCAAATCCACTTAAGTCTGTACCTTTCATTAGCTTATAGAAACTGAAAACTTACTTTATTAATAAAATTCAGTTTCAATTTCAATTGTTCAGTAGGTATTATTATGCGTTGTTTTGTTACGTTAAAATTTTGGCTAATTTGTGTTAATAAATCTCGGTCCAAGTCCTATGTACTATTATAATTTTTCATAGTTGTCAGTTTTTTTTTTAATTTCTAGATATTATCAGTTTAGGACTAGAATAGTAGTTTTTTTATTCCGTAAAACACATGAAACTGACATTTTGCTTTAGTTAAAGCTAGTGAAGTGTGAGTACAATGCATGCTCAATACACTCATATTATTAGGATTAGGTACTTCACACATCACACATGATTCATGAACCCACCAGCAGCATGTACATTAACGATACTAAACTTCTTTGACAGAGTCTACCATAATCATGGCAAACACAATATTTAATGAAAGTGCTGAAAAGCCGGCGATAGTATTTTGAATTACTAATTTCTTTGTACTTTGTGTGACTGACCATCGTAAATAGTTTTTTGCCTAAAAATGGTATACATAGAATAGTTTGATACCAAACCACTCTAAAAAGCTTTTTGTCTTTAAAACAAAATTATGCGCATACAAGTCACACGGGTCATTTTTACATGTGAAGTATCCAATTTTTGGGTACAGGGTACAACATAATATGACGCATAAAATAAAAGCCTCTGGTTTCAGGCTTCTGACCAGTTCATAAAAAGATCATAGCTGGATTAAATAACTCACAACATCGTTCTTTTACAATGAAAACTAGCATTCCTTCAAGCAACATTGACTGCCAAAATGAGTCGTTACACTATTCACATCAAACACTCCGTTTTCGTATTAATGAGGTTACTTTTATTTACAAGCCCACTCATTTCGCGTCTCTTAATTTTTAACTGTACCAGTTAAAGTAGAAATTATATTTTAGTATGCAAATGCTTATAAAAAGCATAAAAAGAACACGCATAAATACATATACATACATATATTGAAGTAGCACTTTGAATATTACTGACTAGGTGGTGGTCATATAAAGCAATGCATTGTCACATAAAGAATGAATACATACAATACGTACACAAAACATATATTTACCAAAACATAATGCATCTTGAGTTCAATTGAAAGAAGCTTTCATGTTTCCCTTTTTTGACAAGGAATTGCATATTGCATACCACACAACACCTATTAAAGTACCTTGCCTGCATTGCCTTATTGCAGCAAATGTGCTCTGCATTGTTATTTATCTACCACGCCACCCTTTCTGTTTGTAGGGTCAATCAAAAAGTGCATATAGGTAGGTTGATGTGCTTGTTGAAAGTTGTGAGGACTGCTGTTATACTCCCGTAATCTATATCAGCAAGTAATCCTTGCGTCTTAAAAATAAAATGCATAATAATATTTTACAGCTTTGTTGAACCTTTAATGTAATCAGTTTTTCTCTGTTTGTAAATTTAAGATGTACCAATCAGCAGCATCTTTCATGTAATGCATTTTCTGCAACAGACTGTGCGACCGTAGACAGAGCAGTAGTAAATGTAATAACAGCGCGCAAAGTCTAGGGATATGAGGATAGTAAGTATAGCGCTGTGGTGGATAGGTAGGTATGATTATGTCGTTACGTTTTTAAGACGGTGATTGATAAGGAGAACTGAAGGGTTTTTCGAAAGTACCTACCGATGTTACTTTTTATAAAGCATATAAGTTCAGTAGATTCAGTGCACGGTAATATTATGAGTGTTACCTTTATCTGCGAAACAAAGCAGTTAAATGAATGCTACAGATTTTCATGCACATGCGAGGGAAGAGGACTCCACAAAACTAAAATATCAATGAATATGCATGATTGTTTTTATGTGAGGAATACGAAAAGAGTTATCTGCAGAATATATGTAGAGTTTACTATACAATTGGATTGCATTGTCATACTTGCATATTAGCCTGCATTGCAATGCAATCTCCATAAAAAAGAGCACCACAATAGTGGACTTTCAAACAATCCTTTACTGGCTACCTCTGTTACGACTGTATTATTACTACTGAATGTTCACTCATAAAGCATTATATATTTTTTGTACGTAAGATGAGGATGTAGGTACACAATAGCACAAATATACGCGAATAAGCACACAACAAAGCTTGCAGGTATGTGGGGAACCTTTAACTTTTACAACGCAAAGCTAGCAGTGATAGCAATAGTAATGATAGTCAGTAAGCAGTAATAATGACGATGCAGTGCCAAAGCCAAATGAGTAGTTAAGTGGTTTTCATATGATGGTAAACCCTCTTCTGAGAATGAATAACTAGCCAGTCTCACGTTGGTACTCAAAACATCAACAACAACAATACATAATATATTTTAGCTGTCTTTCTATCTGTTTAGCTTGTATTGTCAGACTTATTGGTCAACCTACATCTCTCGTAGACAGAGTATTCTTAGTTTATATGGTACGCAAGATCGTTTACTCTTGCTGAAATACAAGCCGAATAAGTTCAAAGGGAAGCATGTAAAGTAGTGTGATTTTACAAAGTGCATGACAAACCCACGTGAAGAACAGAAACGGTGTTACTGATCGGGAGTGACACATTGGCTTGTTTCTATTGTTGTTGGTTGGGGGAGGCCGAAAATAGTCTCAGCCAAACAATTGCACCAGTGAAATGAAAGTTTGTCACCTTTTCTGAAATGAAGTTGTCACAGATTTTGATTTGGATCAATTTACTGAACTGGAAGTTTTGAGCAGCAGCTCTTCTACTCGTGACTAGTTCAAAAAACGTGCCTACATGGACATATCTTTATTGCTAAAGGCTGGTCTTACTACGAAATCTTTTTTTACTGTGACCGGGGCTGCTACCAGATTTAGCCGGGACTACGTCATCGTAAGAAATCCGATTACAGATTTTCTATGAAAGGCTTCACTTTTTTAAACTTTGTATGGCAGAAATTCAAGGAAAAAGTTATATGCGTACAAATGCATGAAGTTCCAAGACTTTAGCCACGGTGAACTCATCTAATCAGAGTGAAAAGTCAATACAGTCACAAAGTAGTACCTAAAACAACGAATTGTATGATTTGTTGACACGTGAATTATGACAAACATATTTATGCATTGTTCAACTCAAAACAATTCTTGGAACTCTTGAAAGTTGAATTTTTATTAAAGAACTTTTGTCAAACAAGTGCTAATTTTATATGCTAAGCTGCCCCCGAACAAATAGAATCCTATTATCAAAGACGTTCACAACGACAAAAGGCTATCCTCTTATTGGTAAGTGATATGATCGTATTTCAAATCCTTTGTATCTCAATTAAAATAATAAATAACACTCAATCTGCAAAAGCAAATTTCAAGTACACTTATGATTCTATATCTATGATATCTAAGTAGCTTGAAGAGATTTTTCTTTTTGTGATTGTTGCTGATAATACAAACGAAAATGAACTAGAAAGGAGTTATTGTGAATGTGAATTGAGTCGTTGAATGCAGTTTGCAAGATATAAAAGAGCAAAATATGTGTATACACTTGAATAATAGGATTAGGCGTAGCTGTGAGCTAGTTATGCTGGTGCAAGATGATGCAGTTTTGTTGAAATCCCATTCATCATCTTCTCCCATCACACACCACAGAATAGGAGACACTTTTTTTAGTAGAAGTGCAAGTAGACTTGTTTTTGAACTCTGGTACTATGAATGAATGTGCACATATATAGGTATTTCTTGAGATGTAAATAAAGTTGCAATCACTGCGTAGACTTAAAGGAGTGGAGTCATAACAGAAGATACCCAGCACATGTACACATAAGAATAATTGGCTGAATATTGCACTAACTCTGGTAAAACGCTTTTACTGCACTTGCTCTTCACTTGAGTTGCGACAAGTACAGTAAAAATGTTGTACTTTTCATCTTCTTCTCTGCTCAAGGAAGAGAATGGCAAAATCATCTTACGCGCAAATTGCAATATGCACATGCAATGCATAGAAGATGGTATGCAAAAATCACATCACATGGATGATGATGCCACCATCATCATTCCAAACTTTCAGCCTTTGCAAGTATTGAACTGCAATGCCAAATGCCGCACCAGTACCAAGTGCATGCACCATTTTTTTTAGCTCTCTCTTACTTCTTGTGTGTAGCAAAAGGAAGATTCAGATTATGATGGTGTCATACGCTTCTTTAATTTTTGTTGTCGTTCGCTGATGCAGTTTGGTAAGCACAATTATCATTATGCTAAGTAGTACTTAATGCTCTTTATTTGCAAAATGTATTATGTCGTACATTATAATAATGTGTGTAAGCAGAGAGCCTGATACAGAGAAACCATTTAATAATTAGAGTAATACGCATAAAATGCTCTTGTCGCGATGATGACATGAGACGTACCGCTCGTCTACTCGTTTTTATACGTACGCATTCAACATGTCGCACGAAACTCCATTTTAGCACAATGGTAGTATTATTTAGATGCATTTTTGCCGTTAGTACATCGGATTACTATTTACTCATGAATGACGTTGGGAAGAGGGATGTGCATTTAAAATTGTTTGTTTGTGCAATATGAAAATACAGTGGGAAGAAACTTGTTCTCAAAGCCGTCGCAAAAACAATACTGTATCAATGTTTATTTGCAAAGTTGAATTGCAAGACGTCACCACTATTGCTGCTGTATGCGTTGAGTCGTGTTAAATTAGCTTAGACGTATAAACGCGTGAGGTAAATATTTTTTACTTTTCCCTTCCACTTTTATGCCTACACAACCACACCACACACAGCCTTCTATAATATACACGATAAGCAATTCAATAACACTTTGCTAACCATAAACTCAACTTAAAAGTGGAGCTATATAGAGCTTTTGCTTTTCATTTCTATTAAATGCGTCATTTTAAAACTTTACGATAAGCTACTATACTACCAATTTTTCAATTTCTGTTTTATTTTTGTTTGTTTGAGTTGGCAATTTTTAGTATTTTTTCTCGGGATAAAATGATGATGATGACAAATGAGATTTATAAGCTTTGCGAATGGATTGAATGTAGGGAGATAAGCATGCAGTGCGACGAGACGTGACGGTAGTTTTAAAATAGATTTGAACAAAGTGAAATTTTCCTTATTATTATTAGCACTTTGACAAAAAATGACATGCATATAGACACGGTGTTTTAGCTGACTTAACGAATGGTCTGTACTGGTAGTAGCACCAAACACTTTATGCACATTATGCACATGCCCATACATTTTAATGCAATGAAGACAGCGAACTAGGCTATGCAACTTCAGCAGACCGCACATAACCAATAGTTTTGTGCATGGCAATGATGATCATGATTGACGCTACGCTGCCACACCGCTGACCTTTCACACGTTTAATCAGGGTTACCACTAAGCCAGCAATGTAGCAATCAACAAAGAACCAAGTTGAACACACTTTTTGCAGAAATACGGCATGTGATCCCTTATGTGAACGTTTACTGAAGACCGGAAATATCTTTGTATCGTTTTCCACTATGCACCTATGCACCAAGCGTTAAACTTAACGCCTCTTTTTAGGCGTAAATAATTATGATGATGGTACGACGACTGCCGCGTATCTTTCATTTAGTCAGTGTTATTATTGATATCCGTGCCCATTTCATTGACAATTAGTTTACTTAAGCATTATTTGAACAAAAAATTGCACTCAGACTCAGAGGAAACATATTTTAGTCAGTCTGACTAAGAATGCTTGCGATCACTCTTTCTTACTAATCAGTTACAACGAATCCTGTTTTATTTGTCAGCGTAGCTTCAAGTTTCTATCTCCTTTAGAGCAATATTTATTCAACGATATATTATTATTTTAATGTAATACTTTTGTTTGAACTTGGTATTTCATCAAATTTAAACTTTTCTGAACGGTAGAAGTTTGTTCAAGCACATTCAACAGTTTGTTCAGCCTTTTCTCTAAACGAATGGCAACGACCTCGGCATAAAGCATATTATATTCTTGTATGATTACGAAAATTTTGTAAATTAAATCAAAGTTCAGGGATAAACATGGAACCTTGTTTGAGTCATTCATTACCAACCGGTAAGTTTCCCACTGACTCATGGAAAATACATAAAATTGGAATGTATGAGATAACACGTAATTTGTTAAAAGAACTCTCCGTTATTTGCGTTCACATTGTTTCCAGAAGAAAAAAAAATACCAGTAACATTTTTGCTTTATTCTTTCATGCTAATAGTCTTGAAATTATTCTGCAAAAGTGCTAATAATATATGCAAGCATTTACTTGATCTTCATGGAGTCATTATTTTTTTAGTTTTTAAATCCAGACTTACTTCTTCCCATAATATACGCAGGCGATATTTTCTCAAATAACTGCCTCGTAGAATAACTGTACTGTAGCTTTATTTCATTTACAAATTCATCATGAACACATTGATGAGTAAAACGAGTGCGAACGGAATTTCAGCGAAGAATATCAGAAGACTTTTGACTCTCGAGAATTCGATTTTTCGTTCCGCATAATTATGAAATGATTACTACATCGTTTTTTAGTACAAGATCGTCCAGTAGGGGCAACCTGACGACAACGTGAGAACATGCGTTAATGCTTTGCTAAGGTTAAGCACAAGTTCTGATATAACCATAAAAGCAATGAATCATACATTTTACTGAGAGCAGATACCAATGCGGAAGATATTCTAATTCTAACAAAGAGTAAAGAGTAGTAATGAAAAAGAATGAATCCCTCCAGAGTTTCAAGAAGCTGAGAAGAACTTTTAGTCAAGTATAAGAGCTCGTGATGTATATGATTACAAACAATATTCGAGGTCTCTCTACCTGTAAAACCTTGTGTTAAGCACCTTGGACCTTTTGAATAATTTAGAAAAATGCGCAAATGCATTTTCTGGATTCTCTCATTACTCATACCTACGTACCCTAGAAGAGTTTACATGTTCGTTGTCCCTAGGGTATGAAAGTATGCAAGCACTGGTATCAGTAAGAAGAACACTTCCACGTTTTCTGAATCTTGAGGTGAACCTTTATGGACCTAAAACTTTATTGCTACAGTGTTGTGACGTGAATGTCCACTTGTTCGCGCACACACGCCTCTTATTTTGAAATGTTTCTGTATCTTTGAAATCTACTCGATTTTGTATGATGCTTATCATTTCATCTATATGCTCTGATTAGCCCCAACTAATTTAGTTCCAGTGAAAGAGAAGTAATAATAAACAAGGTATTTACAATGTATCCTTTTCAAAAAGTATTAATGATGCTGTCAAGATACATATTATTTGTAAAATCTTCATTAGTAAAAGGCTTACTAAAAATAGCATTCTCGATTGCATTTCCTGACATTGTGGTATTGAGCTGCTCATCACTCTCTCCTTTCACGAGGCCAACCGATACAAAGATTTCTGACTGATACCAAATTAGTACAATTACAATTGAACTGCAATATGAATTTACACACCTAATAATTCTCGATTTTTCTATCAAACTAATAAACAAATGAAGTAACTTCATGTACACATTCTGAGAATAACATTACATGCATACTTTAAATTTTATTTGATCTCATTAACCGTTAATATTTTATTATGGGTTTATTATGTTCTTACTGCATTGAATTTAACACTTAATCATGATTTTGTGCAAACAAAAGAGGAAACTTTTCTTTCAAGTTCATTTTGTCTTTCTGATGAGTTCTTTGTGAATAGTGAACCAGTAGAGTACACTGAATCTTATATTTATAGCATATCAGTAGCGGTACGATTAGATCTGTATGTGTATAATTTTACCATAAATAAGTAAACAAAGATTCTCGGACTGGCCAGAAGAAACTAGTTTTGCCATATGAAAATAAAACTACCTACGCGCATATACACCATCCATCAGTTAAAAATAACCAACATCTAAAAGACTGCAGAGATACAAATCTAACTACTTTTAGAGGAAGGTGCAGTGGTAAAAAAATGAATTGATCAATGTAGACCAGTGTGACACTCGAGAGAATAAAAGAAATGCAAAACAGTTTCATTTACAAAATTGGGAAACTTTGGGACATAATCAAACTGTTGTACTTTTTGAATTAATCATGTACATTACCCATAAAATATCCGGCATGTTTGGGTCGTCGGTTTCTACATAATGAGATCTGATTTTCTTTGTTATTTCTTTCAATTATGTAGTTTGCATTTAATGAGTTAATACCCTTATCTTCTTTGTTTCAGGTTTGTTTAATTGCATTTGTTTTAATTTTTTTCAGGTTTGCCGTAACGTGTTTCGAGACTTGCATCTTTAATGACGACAGCCACGCTAAAAGAGTTTTTGTTGGAGGTTTAAAAATTCGTGATTTTTTTAACAACGGTAGAAAACATTGAAACGCACACTTAAGTCACCATACATCACCCAAAAGAATGAGCAAGACGAAAGGGAAAACAAGTTCATCTTGATTTCCACCTTTACCCTCGTCGAAAATTTATAACCAAACAAAGACCAGACTTTTTACTTGCAGACGAAGAAAGAGTTGTCAAAACTCATTTTCAGCATAGTAAAGACGGGAAACGAGAATTGTCAAATTGTTCGTACATCTGGTTAATGAACATTACATTTTGAACAAGTTGACTTGCAGTGGAAGAAAACAACACCGGTATAAAGAAGGCTGAGAGTGATTAGCACGGTACAGTTTGTGTACCGTCTTGCATGCTGCATTCAAACAGTAAACTACAACAAGCGTATACCTCATCAATAAAAGAACACACGACGAGGACTATGTAAATTAGTGACAAATATTTAGAATAGTCATAGACGTTTTTACTACCAAAGTCACATTAACTTTCAGCGGCCCAACTAGAGCAATAAAACATCTTATATTACTTAGCGCACAAGCTATTATACCAGTTTAACGGTTTTGTTATAGGGTGATAGTATATAAAGCTCTACATAGTGATAATACTACGAACTGAACATTGCATAAAGTACGGTATATACATGTTTTGGAGAACAATAATATAATCTTCATCAAGTCATTGCCATCAATTCTGTCACAATGCAGTATTGATAAGTATGTAGGTACCTGCTCAATTATACATTATATCAGAGAGAAGCAGCCGAATAAATACATGTAAGACATCAGTATTGATATTACGAGTGTTCCAAACACTACTAAATATAGACGGTGCGCACAGCATATTGTAGAAAAGCTGTTCTAGAAGCGAGCTAAAAGTCAGCAGAATCAATGAAGACTTATTATCAACCCACTGTTTATTGGGGTTCTAGGAGAATCAACAATCATGCACAGTTCCATAACATCTTTGACTACTAATTATTTTTCCATTGGAGCAATTATAAAATCTGTTAGACATCCCTCAACGTCATCTCAGTTCAGCTCAGCCGCAGACAGAGCCAACAGCTTCTTTTTTGACATCAACACACTCATCTTGATTGCCATGAAGAAGTCCATCGTCGCGTTGTCCAGTCCAACGCTCAACCTCAAGCAAATATTCATAATCAGATGAAAGCTATCCCGTCAAATCGTAAAATAATATCAATATTATGACACAATGATTACATTTTCTCACATCCAATGAAATTGAAAAAGGTGGAATTTTTCTACGAGTTAAGAGACAAGTGTATTCCAACACGGAGACAACCCCAATTGCAGCGTAAAGCGCAAACCACAATTTTTAAGTGCCATATTACTTAATACGTGTGATTAAGACTGTTGTTTTCTTGTTGTTAATTTTTGTTATACCTTCGTTAAACACAAATTATTTTTGTGCCTATTAGCCGAAAATTACTTTATTCTCTGCTGCATGTTATTGTTTTAATCGCTCAAAGATTAATGATTGAGAAGAATAGCGTTTTTAAAGCAAGAGAAAAGAAGTGCTTGTGCAAAGAAAACAGAAAACATACAGCTTTGTAATTTTTTTTGACATTGGATGTTCAAGTTATCAAAAAGACTCGTTTTACTTTCAATGGAAAAAAGACAACGTGCGAATTGAAGTTTGGATAGAATAACGGATTTGAGTAAAAATCAAAATACTTTTACTTGGGACAAGAAGAAGAAGACGTCGTCATCAAATCATCATTTTTTTCTGACAACTGTACAGCCTCTGTACATGCGTGAAGAGAACACACCTCTAGTAATTCATAAAGTTCTATAACTACTTAGCTTGTCTTGGGCCAAGAAGACAAGGGAGAAAAAGAAAGTGGTTGAATAATTTCTAGTAAAATTCTGCCAAGTATGTGGCAAAGAGATTTGCTGACAAACCTGTACAAAATGTGAAAACATCTAACACTCTGAACTATTTATTGCCTCTGCATTTTGAATTATAGAAGGATTATTTTTTGACAGAGATGTGGTGTCATAAATAACCTGAAATTAAGGAATGATTAAAGTATAAATACTTTATGCAGTGCCACATATAAGTCACATTCACATATCTTCATTATCTACAAACTTCATCAAGTTACCTATGTACACGCTTCACCAACAGCAGCAGCAGCTAAACTAACGTTTACACAATACCTTTGGATTAGCTCACGGAGTGTCCACCTACTACATCGTATATTTTGCTGAACATACGGACTGTGCACTGGTTCCAGTGCACAATTCGCAAGGACTGCAATCATGCTTCAGGCAGTGAATTGGAGTGAGAAACTGGGTCAAATATTTGGTGGTCACCGAGGCAGAGTTCTTAGAATACTTATTCTATTCCTATGTGCCCTCGGCGTCCTTGTTGGTGTTTACCGAGCAAGATCTGTAAGACTGGAAAAGGAGAAACTCAGACGAGAGAAACCCCTGCTGAAAATGTAAGTGATGATGAGATAAATTTGCTTAACTTTTTTTGCTCCTTCACACACATACCAACTTGTGCGTTATTTGCATATTTGCATAACAGCACGAAATGATCGATGTGCATTCATACTCGCATTCTTTCTGTTGATATGAACTAGTAGAACAAACGAGTAGGGAAGGCGCTTTGCTTTTTACACACATTTCAATGGATTGCACTCCATGTTATATGCCTACAATGCACGTGAGCTTTAAGTATAAATTCTCATGTCAACAATGCTTATCAAATTTCTCATATCAAATCGAAAATTTCCTAAGGGTACACTTTTTGGTACATTTATGTTACCGAAAGTTTACGCTGGACCATTCTTTACAACGTCGTACCTACGAAGAAAAAGGGAATTTATGCAAGCTTTGGGTCCTGGTCAATTTATCCCTCGTATTTCATCTTTAAAGTATTGGAGTTGGCTGCTACACGTATATCATTCATTGTTGACACCAGAAAGTAGGATCAGAAAACATTCGTTATAAACATTTGTAGCGGCCAGTAGCATTACTTGTGTCGCGTCGTCTCGTCGATCTTACTCCACACGTTGAGGACAGTTAAGAAGACAACACAACCACCACAATTTTTATGTTTTGCGATCTCTGTCAGGATGCGATATAGTGTAGTTATCGATGATGATGATAAGTGTTTTTCTCATGAACATGTCCATATTTCACCGTCAATTGACATCTTATTTGCATGACTCGTATCGCAAAGAATTTAAGCATGTGCTTACTTGTACATACATATCTGTATACATTTTCTAGAGTGCAATATTGCACCACACACAGTAACATTAAATAAACATACACAAAGGAGGCTGGGCAAGATTACGATAATGCGTCATGTGAAACAAAATATCGTCATTGTTGCAGTAAATGTCCTGATGTTGTCCTAGTCAAGTAAAACAGTAATTATTGTGAGAATGTTTGTACGTACCGTTTGCACCATTATCATTAATGCGCCCCTATAAATGACGCTGTAGAAATGGAAATTAGATCACTTGGGTGGATACATCTCTCACACGTCTTTAGTAATTCACTATTCTTCATTGTCGCTTCCCAAAGTCAAGCCAGGCTCATATTATTGACTAGATATTGTGAAAACTCCTGTTTGTATAAAATAAAACATGTCGTATGCTTGAGACCGTTCGGTACTTGCTTGCATCAGTTGCATAAAGCGGAACAACGAAAGAAAGTAAGTTGTTTTTATCTCTTTTTCATATAATAATTATACATGTATTGTGCCATTTTTGCATTGTTAAAGGACATTAATGATGATGAATACCTTAAGGAGCAATGGTGTACACGCTAGTGCAGATAATTTACCGGCAATACATAGAAAAGCAAACTTATTTAGCATGTAAGACGAATCTGCACATCACCATCATCCTGACTTCACCATTCATAAAATGTAAGCTTGGAAGATTTAAAATTCTAGACATGCTGCCAAGTGCCATTTAGCTTGTTTTGGCGGCGATGAGTCTAGCTAGAGCAGATCTCATGGGTTGCATTCTGCAATGTTTTAGTTTATTATTTGCGCGTCAATATTAATTGCTTTACACTTGAGTAGACATGTCGCATATTGGTATTAGGTACTTACTACAACTTATAAAATTTCTTAATACCAAATGCAAAATAATCAGCATTCAATGAGTAGCTCACACACACACCGATTTAGTTCAAGGGGTTGATTCGATGATGAGACTCTGTATCTCCTATATGCTTCCCTGTCATTAATATGCATAGGTATAGCAGTTTACTAAACACGCCAAAACCTGTAAAAAACAAAATAAAGTACTCCATTATGCTGTAATGACTTCTGAATCGTCCTTACGCATTCATTCATTTTCCATTCAGTCGTAAGCACATACGACATAGTATATGGTCATCTTTTCTTGTCTCTTTCATTTCATAGATTGTACAAAACAACAATTTTTCCACATTCAGAATAATTTTTGATGACATTGAGTTTATCAGTCATAATCATGTAAAAATTTCATATTCTTAAGAAGTTAAGAAACATTTAAAAAATAACATCAACATTACTCATAATTATTGACATATAACATCCTTAACATATTTTATACGTGACAAAATTATTCCGTTTTCATACAGTCCCTAAAACTAGATGTAATTGTAAAATTAATAACATTGACTTTGAAAAATTGACAACTGGCTTTTGTTTTGTATGAACATATTATTTATTTTGCATACTTTTAAATCTGCAAACATTAGGCCATCACGAGACTCACAAAAATTGTTCCTAAATTTTGAACGAAGAAAAAATTTGTTCCTTGCAAGACCAATTAAAGACATAAGTTGTAAGGATGACTCGATTACACTATTAATATTGATTTAAGCATGTTTGTCAGCTATTATAAAGGTTATTCTAGCATAGAGTTGAGCGGGATGATGATCTAAAAATTATCTTACATAATCGACAAAGCATTTTATTTAGTAAACCTATACA
>JAQIXW010000947.1:0-22930 GCA_034700685.1 Willowsia buskii
AGTAGATGCTGAATTGGGATGTGAGACCGTTTTATGTTGCTGGTGTAGAACAAGCGTGGCTCCAGGCGGGGGAGCAGGAGCTACAATACTGTCATTGGATGCGCCACCGGTATTGTTAACAAATTGGACACGATTTAATTGTGAAGGAAGAGCACTTGAAGGTTTTGGTAGCGCAGAGGTTTGCTGCTGCTGATGCAGAGTGACTGCTCCTACCACCTGAGAATGTTGACCTGGAAGGTATTGTTGAGGTTGTGGTGGGAGAGTCGGGTTAGATGCATTGAGATGATTGATGAGGTTCGTTGAAGAGGCGGGATTACTGAACACTTGATTACTACCGTTCGGATTACCATTCGTTGGGTTTAGCAAGTGGGCACGGATAGTAGCGACGGATTTCATTGGTGTTTGGTGTGGAGGAAGTATTGGCTGCAGACCGATTTGACCTGGTGCCACGGGTGGGACCACTGTCGTTGTTCCACTCACAATTTTGAGCCCTGGGGAGGATGATGGTGAGGGTCTAGTCGGTGTCGTTGATCCACCAGCACTTTGCGCGTAAACGGGATTTGGCGGTTGTTGAAGTACCTGTTGCAACAAATGCTGTGCCTGTGGCACTGGCTGGACCACAGTGTGAGGAGGTTGTGACATAGCTATCATTGTGGACTGTGGGTGAATTGCTTGTACGGAAGAGAGGGTATGATTAGTTGAGGAAGGTGTCATAGTTGCTACTACTGTTGAGGATGAGGAGGATGCAACTGCTGTCGATGAGGTGGATGAAGACGATGAGGAAGGGCCTGGCGCAGTTGTCGCTGCTCCTGTCACAGTCTCAACAACTCTCATTAGGATGCATCCCTTGGGCCCGTAACTTTGCGCTTCCACAGTGACTAGGGAGACGAGTGTCGCTACGGATCCCTGAACACGGACAATTTCATCGCAAACCGCTTCCCCAAGTCCTGTCATGGAAAGGATACACTCGAGCGTGTAAATCAGGAGCATAATGTCGCTAAGCGTGAGAAGGTCACACATTCTGCGGTAGACTCGGCTCTCGATATACCTTGCAATGATACCCTCATTCCCTTCAACTCGGGTCAACTCTCGGAGGGACTCTAGACTCCGGAGAATTTTGAATCTGTCTGTAGAGAAGACACCGGATGTCACCAAGGTGAGGAACAGAGAGCTGAGTGGATCCCGCAAAGGTTCCTCCAGCCTGATGTAGCTGGAAATGTTACCGATTATGTCGAAGGATGCCTGGGCAAGGGAGCCAAAGGAGCAGTGGGCAGCAACCAAAAGAAATCTCATGAGTGTCGGGCTCTTCGCCATGATAAGTGCGTTATCCTGCTCGAAACTTAGGTTCCTCAAGATATGCGCTATTTGACAAATCCGCTGTCCAACCTTATCCCCAGCTTGATTAGCTCGCGCTAGAGTGAAAGGAAGAGAGTTTCTGGGACCATCTCCAGCTTCGTCGACTACTACCTGGCCACTCTTTGAATTGGGCCGCTGAATACTGAACTCTACACCAGGAAATGCGGACGAACTTTCAGCACCAGCCGCTGTCGCAATACTCTCTGTTCTTTGACACGGACAACTCGAACAACACAGTCTAAACACGGGCTCGCTTTTCTCCTCAGCCTCGACAATTTCTACCTCATCATCTTTAACAATGTTTGTGTTACTCTTGCCACTGCTTATTTCTACACATTCTTCTTTCTCATCTGTTGCAGCAGCAGTGGCAGCAGCATCAGGAATGCCGTTACACACAAGATCGTTTGAAGGTGCCTCTCCATCTTCCTGTTCCTTTTTCGGCGATGAAACGCATTCCTCTGATGTTTCCATCTTATCTTCAACGACAGGCTCCTCTTTGCTTGGCAGAGAAGGTGGAGCAGGATTTGTAGAGGTGGAGGCACAAGGTTCTTCATCATCCGCTGCAGGCACCTCCGTTCGAGATTCCCTTAATCTTGTCAATTTCAGTCGCAGTGCCGTTCCCACCGCATGCTTCTCCTCTTCAGGCAAGTCCCCATCTTCAATTTCCTGAATTTGTGAGATGATCGCACCCTCGTCATCGGTCAACCCGAGACTGGCATTAACTCTCTTGACAAAGCATTCACAAAGCAACTGTCTGGCATCTGGTTGGTGGAGCACCTCATCCCAAAATTCGGCATAGTCCATTTCCCTCGCATCCTTGTACGTCTCCTCCATGAGGAGACGCATACCACAGTCTTGATAGATTCCAGCATGAGCCAGCAACATGTTGAGAATGGCAGGACTTTTGGAGAAACGGAGCACATGCTTCGTCTCGTTGGAGAGGAGCGTACACACGCTAATTGCCATATCCTGCTCATTAGGCAGGGGACTTTGTAGGGAAAGTAGGAGTCCTTCATAGTCGGAACTCTCCAGTATCCGGGAGGATAATCCAAGCTGAGATCTATTATGGTCGGTTATCTCCTTCGGTGGATGATGGTGGTGGTGGGATGAGGAGGATGCGTGGTGGCCATGATGACTTGATACTAATTTATTGGGATACCTTCTCCTCCCCCGAAAGTCTTCCATGTACTCATCCTCAGCCTCCTCTTTAGTGTCCACATCTTCTCCCAAATAGTGGATCTTCTCGTAGAGTTCCAGGTAGCGAATATAAATTTGTTTAATGGCAAGTCCCCCATTTGTCGAGCGGGGGAGTTTAAAATGCTCCAGTAGTTTGTCCCACTCATTCCTCAAGTTAATCTTCTCCCAGCCCCCATGACTCGTTACAATTTGGTAGAGAAGATAAAGATCAACTTCCTTCCCATTGATTTTCGGATCGCACTGAAGACCAGTGCCTCGACTCTCGTGAAACTGGATCAGGTCACGAATGAAAGCATACTTGGCGCGAAGGTATTCTGGGTCCTGTTGCTGAATCCCCATTTTTCCCTCGTTGTCTTCGCGACAATCCACAGAGCTCTAACTGAGCACAGCGGAAATTCGCGGAGTATAAATAGTTTTAATTATAGTGATCAAAGCAATTAAAATAAAATCCTTTGATACACCTGCCTCTTCTATGGTAACTATTCCTTTGAATTACTATTTCAAAAATGATTAATTCTAGGTTTTAAAAAAATCAAAATCCACTGTCACTCATAATCTATCTTTCAAAATAATTAATTATTAAGGTGATCCTCTTCTAGTTCTCACCTCACACCGTCACCGTCTCTCACACTAAAATGAGTCATTTTTCTTCCTATAATTAGCACTAACTTTTACATCATGGATACTTGTGCAAAGTATTTTCAACTCTATTAATAAACTACATGATTACTGATTAAAAAATGTCGCTGATCTACAACTTGTGGTTGTTGACACTGAATATTTTCTACTTTTCAGTAAACACTCCATCTCCAGTAATTATATTCCCTCTTGACAATAAAACTTAATCTTGCTTCTGCATCAATTTTAAATGCATTGTCTACACAAGTTATTAAAGAATGTTCACTTCCTACAGAGGTAATCACCATCAAGCAGAGGAAGCTGTACTGATAATGTTGAATATGTAATTAATTAAATGTATTTAGTTTTATCAACGCACAAGTACGGTACATCACGACGGTGCTTCCCCAAAAATAAGCCCATATAAATAGCGCATCCACAAATAATTCAATGTTGTGCTCTCTTCTGATAGCGGAGATTTGTTGGAGTAGTAGCACCAGTGCACTTAATAAACACTAGTTGTTGCAGTAGTCAAAGCAGTAGTTGCACTTTCCTGATGTTTTAATGATGATGGAACAGCAAACAGCAGCGGCAATATCCCGCGTCAAGCCCACCACCAGTAGCACCAAAAGCACACGACGACGATGACGACGGTGACCACCACGACGACGGAAACCCAAACAGTTGTACAGTTACTTCCATTAATCTTCTTTTACTACTTGATCCTCCAATATTTTCACGAGAAACAACAGAACTCAGAGAAACTGTTCTCCTCTCTGGAATCACCTGTGCCTCCACTACCATTTTCTTTTGTCTTTCAATTCATCCCACATTTAACTTCTCAATTGTTAATCTCATCTCCCCAAAAAAATATTGTTCACCTCTCTGTGACACCTCTTTAGTTCCTTGATCTCTCATTTATTATTATTTTTTTTGCACAGACACACACACACACCGAGGCAACCGCACACACATGCTTTCTAACTCCAACTTTAAATGTTCTCAGGAGCAGCGGAAGCGGAGCAAAAAAAAAGCACCGATATGTGTTCTCTCCTCTCTATCCAATGATAATAATGATATGAACTCCGCAGATAACACTAACATTTTACTCCATCATTCGGAAGCAGGAAAACAAACAGATCTCTTTTTTTTATCCGTTACAAAAATCTTAATCACAATTAGTGAATGTCTTGTCTCTTGTCCCTCTACTAAAACCAACAGGGTTTTATTATCCCTCCAACCTTTAATTATACTCCATAAATAATTACTCTTTTCTCTTCTTCTTCTTCTTCCTCCTCCACTTCTCTCTCTCGTTTCGCTCTCTCACTACTTTTTATTTATATTTCTTCTCCTGAATCGTCAAAAGAATACGAAGAAACTCCTCCAAAAAAAACTATCTCTCTCTCACAAGCAGCACATCAGCAAGTTAAACTGCTCTTTCCATCTATTCAACAAAACATACACAGCAAGTCTCTCTCACAGACACACGGAGAAGCAGAGAGAGAAGAGGCAGCCGAGGAAAGAGAGAGAGAGAGACAACCTAACTTTTCTGAATTTTTCCCAAGTCAGCGAGTCGCGAGTCACCACACTTATATTTTTTAACTTGTTAGTAGTTAGCCATTGGAAGTAGTGTACTCTCTCCACTCACACATCCAACTTTTTTTTTCTTCTTCTTCTTCTCCTCTTCTTCTTCTCCTCTTCTTCTTCTCCTCTTTTTCTTCTATCTATACAGAAAAATTCTCCGTAGAAATTCTCCTCTGTGTGCTCCTCTCCCTCTCTGTAAAAGCTAGTCAGTTTAGTTTAGAGTGAAGAGAGCATAAAAAGCCACCACAGAGCGAGAAGAAGAGAAAAAAACTGTATATATGATTATTATGATTATGCATGTATCTTCTTTATTTCTATGGATATATTCATCATGATTATTTCGCTTTTTTTATAGTATGGCTTATAACACTCACACAAGCAATCTATATATTTGTATGTGTGTGTGAAGATGATGATGATCATGATGACTACTATGACGACGGCAGCGATATATAATAGTCCATACAGAAATACACACAGACACACAGATCTCTCCACAAAATGTTTAGCATTGCATTCATACTTTATTTTTTAGCATTGCTGGCCTGTCTGGTGTGTTGTGCTGGCTTTGGCTTCTTTCGTTCGTTCGTTCGTTTTGCAGCCAGTTTAGTTTTTGTTGTTGATGGTGTACTTCTTCTGGTCTCGCTCTCTCTAAATCAAGCTTTTAGTTTACTCCGCTGCTACTCAACTCTGAGAAGAGGGGAGCATGCACACGTAACAAAACATGAGAGAGAAGAGCGGCGGCTGTTTCTTCAGCAGGCTTCTTTTTTTCTGCTCGTTTTCGTTTTTCTGTGGTATGGTATGGTATAGTGCTGCCATGCCATGCCACACATCGCCAATCCATTCTCCTAACATCGTCGTCAACACCAATATGCTTTTTAGAGAGAGAGATACACAATAATATGAAGTATTATTACTTGTTATTAGTAGGGATGAAATGGAGAGAGAATGTACATTAGACGGACAATAGTGTTTTTAGGTAGAGGAGCTAGAGAGTGTGTGGTGAATAAATTTTTTTTTTGGATGCCCTTCTTAAAGCGATACTGGCTTTGGTTAATGAGAGAGTAGAAGAAGAGTCGTTTATATTTCTCCCTCTATTTCCTTTTTGTAAT
Source organism: Willowsia buskii (assembly GCA_034700685.1). Classification (NCBI taxonomy): domain Eukaryota; kingdom Metazoa; phylum Arthropoda; class Collembola; order Entomobryomorpha; family Entomobryidae; genus Willowsia; species Willowsia buskii. The sequence continues at coordinate 5,868 of JAQIXW010000947.1, forward strand.
AATGTGAAGTCATATTAATATTCACAATATGTATTTTTCTGCATATTATTTTTATTACCAGTTTTGTACATCGTAAAAAAATATATTTATTATGCATTTATGAGAGATGATCTTTGTCAGCGTCACTGTGTGAAAAGAAATTAAAAAAACTGCTATGGTAACCCTTTTGTCAACCCTTTCCTCCTAATATTTGTGGATTGACTGTGGTAAATCAACCTGTGATCTTATGCTTTGCAGATATTTCATCCTTTTGTCTAGCTAATCGTTCGTAGTAGAGGAGACGCAACAGAAAATTTTCGCAAAATCGCATCTTCTTTCTGCAGCATACCACCTTGGCTGAAAAAAAAATCTCATGACTTACGCGTTTAAGCGATTGTTGTTGCTTCTTTCTCACTGCTCGTTTCTGTGTGTATGAATGCGTGCATCGCTCTCTTCTGCTTTCTTTCTCTCTGACGACGACAACGAGAGAGACGATCAGTGATACAAAAAGTACACAAGCACTCTTCACCTTTTCCCAGTAGTTTGCTTGCAAGCGGCGGACGAGGAGCATGAAAATTTTTTCGTTGTGAAATCTGAGCTCTTTGGAAAAAAAAAGATCATTGGCGGCAGTATGATCATGATGACGACGACTGACGATCCTCATCATTCTTATTATTATTATATCGCCATCAACTCCTTCACGCTGCTGTTCTCACAGCAAAGACTGTAGTAATAATAATCTTTCTCATTAAAACTAGCAGGATTGCATATTATTATTACATGAAATGAGGCTTTTTTTAACTGCAAAGCGTCCTCGAGGCATGGCAGCACTGTAGCAGAACTTATTTTTATGGATTATTTTTTTTCTCTAGACATTTCAACTTCATAAATGGCAAATTTTAATATCATTATCGTCCCATATCGCTTTATAATAATGTATCGAGGGAGACGAGAGAAGACAGAAAAAAACTGTGTGGCTTGTCGTATCCTATAATTCATGCGCTTATTTTTGTCCGCCTGCGTGTGTATCTGATTGAATGGATGTTCGTTCATGGTGGAGTGCATTTTGTATCAAATATTGAATACGTAATGTATCATGATAGGCATATAAATAATGTTGTTACGTATGTTCAACCAATATCTGTAATGTTTATGTTATGCATGTTATCATTTATTTAAGTGAGATGATGAGGATGAACGAGAGAAAAACCACACACATATTACACATTAGTCTCTCTCTCTCTCTCTCTGTTCATAAATGAAACCAGTATTCACTCATAGAAGTTTTATGTTTGAAGAGGTAGCAAAAAAACTGCCATTGGCATTCACCATCATTCTGACAAAAAAAAAAGAATTGAGAGAAGGAGCAACACTTTTTTTACAGCGCTTTTTTAATACGTGTATTGTATTAATAATGGTCGTTTGTTACCACTTCTTGTGAGGATGTAGACTGTCTCAGCCATATTATCATTTATTAGATATCATCGTCATAATAATCATTATGATCATTCAACAGCGTAGTAATTCGTTGTATGTATTTTCAATTCGATCGGTCCTCCTCTTCTCTCCTGAGCTTCGAGAGTGGAGACAAAAGAGTTTTAAAATGTGGAGATATGGCAGTGGAGGCAAGAGTAGAGATGAAGTAAAGCTTTAAATCTTGACTACTATTCAGTGATCTTCGCTCAGCTACAAAAGCTTTTCGTGTATGAGATGAAAATGTCTAGAATGAACAGCTTCTCTGTGTTTCTTGTGGTGGTTTAGATTTTTCGAACATTTTGTAACGCTACTGGTGGTAGTGGGGCTCTGCTGCTGTGTAAGATGATGATTATGTTTTTGGGATGTAGATTCGTGGTTTTGCAAGGAGACCGACAGCGATCTCTGATGAGCGTTTTCACATTTCGACAAGTTCCTCCTCTCCACTGAAAATGATCGAACAGGATGGTGGTATGGTGATGACATTAATCTTTTGCATTGCAAAGGTAACCATAACAACATACTAGTTGTTCATTATGCATATCTCTTGTAATTGTAATGATGATGTATGGCTTAATGAAAGCGTCTCTCTGTTTCTGTCTGTGATGATGGGATGATGTCCTCCTCCTCCACTTATTTTATCACGGTGAGGATTCCCCAAAAAATATTCAGAGGCAGCCTTTGCATTGCTCACTTTTCACTTAACTCTTGCATCCAACTAATATTTCATTGTTTGTCGACTTGCTACATTATCTACTTGAACGGAGCGTGTGCTACTACTTATTGATCTTGAGGAGACGTGGAGACAGAAGGGAAGTTGGAGCAGCATACGGAAGGGAAGCTGTCTCGAAAGAGAGGAAAAAGAGGAGGGATATTTTTTATTGACATGATTCCATTCGATGTTTTCGCTTGTTTGATGTTTTGATACATGATCAACATGAGCTTCATATTTATCATGGCATATTATAATATTTTATGTAGACCGTTTCCTATATCTGTTCCCATAGCGCTTTTCTCATGGGTAGGTGGACTGGATTGGATTGAATACGTCTCTATTTCCTTCCATACATTTTTTTCTACCAAAAATCCTCTCAAGTTTTTCAACAAAAGCAGCGAAGCCAGGGCAGACCACCATACCACCACAATATCATGCTATGCATTACCCAAATACTCTTACTCTTCAACTTGTGCGAGCTTACAAAAGTTAAGTTGTTTTGTGTGGTGTGCTGCTGACTCTTGCCTTTTTTTGTGCACGGAATCATAGAGAAAAAAGTGAATTGCCTGTTTGCTTCACTTCTGTGGAAATCAACAGCGCACAGAGAGAGAGTCTTGCAGAAGCGTTAAAAGAGGAAGAGCTATCATGTCACATTATACTATTTGCTATCAAGTAGAATAATGTTGATCAGGCAGGATGATAATAATGTGTAGACACTTATGTAGTTTCGGTGTGTGCATCGTTGTGGAGGGAGTACATTATGTGGATCAAATCCGCCACCGCACACACACACACATACACACTCGCATTCCACATTAGTTTCATTCTTGTCCTTCTTGTCTTGCTTATTTTTCCTTTCCTTCCTTCCTTCCTCTTTTTGAAGCTTGAAAAGCATTGTTTGCGCAGAATACGCTCTTGTTGAAGAGTTTTTGCTAACAGTAATGCGTTTCGTGTGAGTGTGTATGCGAATTTAAGGAATATTGTGTTATGTTGTTGGTCTCTTGTCTTTGTCATGTGTGCTTGCTACCATTTTTAAGTTAAGGGTTGCTCATGATAAATCTAATGCAATGCAGACTGCAGTGTACTTAAAAAAGACGTAAAATGCAGAATAAACTAGTAGCGCCTGATGCACTCCAAGATTATCATGAAGATACTTTTTCGGCAGGGTTTACACTATTTATTTACATTTATTTGTTTATACTTTCAAAAGGAGAGAATTAAATAAATAAATATTGTGGACTGGAGTCTATGATGTCTACATTTTTAAATCAAATATCGTAGATTGTGAATAGACAGACATACAAGTCAACTGGTATCAATAAAAACTATCAGTTTATCTCTTTTACATTTACCTCTCATCAAACTATCGCCAGCATAGTCACATAGGTCATAGTCACCGCTAAGATGATAATGATGGAATATCACAAAGCATTAAAGTCTTTTCCCAGCTTTTTCTTGCAGCGTACCCCTCGTGTAAAATATTATATAAAATTGTGCAACACGACAACCGCCACCTCCACCCCTGCGTGTACCAGCCATTATAATTACTGTGGAGAATAGAGAATCTTATCCCTCCACTACATGAACTGCTTGATACTCTGGAAATAAGAAAAGCCTCATAAAATACACAGCTCTACAGTGTGAATACATCCATACCGGTTTGGTGTGTAATGATGATGTCAGATCATAACTATATGACGCCGTGAATAAAAGAGTGCAACTGCACAGAAGTCTTGTGCGTGGAAGGAAACAATGGCCATATAAAAATATACAGTGAGATTGAAAGCCTTAAATCCTCCGTACTTTCTTTTCTCACCGCTTCCAATCCACATCCACACTATGGCCGATGCCATGCCACCACAAAAGTACAGAAAGCATTATTGCATCACACACACTCTTTTTTTAGCCAAGTGAATAAAGCGGATTTGAAGCTGTGAGCACAAGACGTCTCTACAATTACCAGGAAGAATATCATGTACTGAATAATGGGGAATGCCATGCCAGAAAAAGCATTGACGAACGACCCATATTTATTATTGGCTGGATAGCCTGGTTAGAACGGTGATATCCTTCCCACATTAAACAAAACATTACTCTCTGGAAAGGATTTGCCGTTTTAACTCATTTTCACAACTGCTGTTACAGTACAACAGACGGTAAGTGTGTGTAGCTGGTTGTTTAGGAGATCTTTATAAGTGGAGCGTTACATGCTATTTCAATCCCCTTTTTACTCCCGAGCAACTCCACTCCACAATATTCTAGCACTCAACTCAACACTGAACAGACAGAGGGATACATATCCCATTAAAAACGAAGAACAGCCTCATGATCTGATCATGAAAAAAAAGCACGGGAAAAGAGCGCTCTCCTTCTCTCTCGCCAAATTACCAATATCAAGATGATCATATCATCATAAGCGGTGTCAAGCGAGCAAAGCCAAAAATGTGTGGTGGTTTTGTTAGCTGAGCTCAGAGAGAACAGGATGTGATCATCATGCTTTTTCAGAGGGGTTTCTTCAACATGGATTAGTATGTGAGTCAGTCAGTCAGGAAAACGCTGTAAAGTGGAAAGGAGCATTATAGCAAGTTAAAAGAGTCAGGTCATATTATGAAAAAATATATGTGTATCATTATAACAGCATTATGTAAAGGAAGAACATATACACTTCTCTGGGGTGCTTCTCTCAGGTCGGAAGACAAATCTTTTGGTATACCTTGAAAGTGGAGAGGGGATCACTTGACACACAAGAGATTCAACATCTACCTACTTCACATTACTAGAGAAAAAGGCAGGGAAAATACAGACATCGTTTTAATGTGTGTAATAACTACTTAACATGGAGGAGCAGCAGAGAAGTAACATAGCAGCTTATTGAGAGAGGAAGGACAAAAAAAATATAAAGAAATGAAATTGATGAGATGCTCGTCTCCTTCTTCTTATGAGAAGAGGGACGTTTGCTACCGACATATTCATGGCACACGGCATTTAGAAGAGAGGGAATGTGACGAGGATGAGAAGAAAATCTTGATGTTTTCAGATGAGAATTTTGTTATTTAGCAGAGGATAGAGAGGAGCCCATCTCATAATACTTTATTTTCTGTCTCTGTGGCCTCCTCTTTTTTTTCTTCCCTTGAAAATATTATCGTGTAAATGGTATGTGTTCTTCTGTAACAAGAAGTCACAGAGTCAGTCAGTAGTACAGGAGTAGTAGAAAAACACACAGAGAGAATATATAGTGGTACATTAGTAATGATAATGTGTCATGTTGTATTCACCATGATGGTGATCATCATCACCATTTTTTATGCATATTATACGGCTTTTGCTTTATTACCGCACCACCATCACCAGTAGCAAGAAGCACGAAACCAAACCACACCGCGCTGCGCTTTACCGTGTGCTCTTGTCTGCGAAAGCTATTCGAAAAAAAGGGTTGATTGCAAGTGTGATGATGATGACGATGATTTCATACAAATTCATTTGAATGAACTAAAGTGAAGTATTTTCGCAGCAGAAAGTGGTAGTACTTCCTTCACAAATATAATTCCATTCCACACACAGGTTTACTACCAGTGTTGCAGATTGGAGAAGAAGAAGATGAAAGGGTTGTGTAGGGAAATGCTTGCAATACTTTGTAAACTGCCATAGCGCCATGCCACCTTCTTCTTGAAGCAAAAAGGTATATAAAAATTTATGAAGAAAAGAAGAAGAATAGAAGCTGTGCAGTTGTTATGGTGAGAAGTGAGGTGGTATAGTGGTGGCATGGCATAAAAGAGCCAAGTGGGCTCTCTCTCTTCTCTATACCATGACGACAGGACACGCGTCGCGCCTTTTGTATTGTTGTTTGTACAATATTATGTGGATATTATGTATGTACTTTAAGGTAATCAAATTGCTTTTAGTGAAACATGACTACTACTTTGTTCTACTCTCCACAAACTTATGTTTCCTTTTTGTACTCTGCATAATGTAGAAATAAGCATGGAGGAGGGGAAGGAGGACATGTAATGTAATGTTTATAAGTGATCGAATCACAAGAAAATGAATAAAAAAATAGGAGAAGAATGTCTTTGCTCTGGATGTTGGAGATGCGGAGAGTTGAGAGTTGCTAAAAATCTACGTGTTTTTGCCGAGTTGGTCGGCGTGTTGCGCATAAAAAATGGATGTGTGGATGTGAGGCTATGAAAATAAGGTAGTTGTTGTGTGCTCTATTCATAATGAGGAGTATGTACATGATGTTCCTTTCTTTAGAAATAATTATGGATTTAATGTGCATAAAAAATGCTCGGTATATGCACACATTTTTACTTTCTATTGTTTTCTGCATGAGGCGAACGTGAGGTTACTCGTTTTTGCTAAAACCTGGATTTTTCCTTGTAATATTCGTGGAGAATGGCAATAATGGCATGTATTTTTGTATGATGTCTTGTATTACATCAAATTACATCGTTAGCGTCTCGCATGTAGAGAAATGCCACTGATGCTCGTTGTCTGAAGTAAATACAGAGTAGTGTGTATATCCACTTATAACTGTGGATTAACAAAAATAGTTCTACTTCTACAGATGAGGATCTTGAAGAGAGGTACATTTTTAGGCTGTATGCGTAAAACGGCAGAAATGCATCTCCACACAACCCAAATGTATGTACTGGCATCAGAGATTAAATTATTTATTGGAGATGACTGCAATAAAAAAAAATGACAAATATGGTTAACAAAACACTAAAGATTGTTTAATGGCGCTTGAAATTGCTCAACATGAGATGTAAATGTAGAAGAACAAAATTTGATCACAGATGCCCATTGTTCTCACTTCACACATTATTATCGGCAGACTAGTTCGTTATTCTTTTTTTAAGGCATCAACGAAGTTTTCGCTGGAGCTGACGCCGTGGCGACAACAGACGTCAATAGACATTGGAGTAAATAGATTTGAAAAAATGTGCAGCTGCCATTCTCCAGATTACTCATCATGAGCATACCAGAGATCAATACTATTTACTATTACCTAAGCTTCTAAAAGCGACGCGTCAGAACGAGTAATAATATTGTGTTAACCTTGTCGTCTTGCCTGTTACGTAAATGCATATAAATATCACCATCTCATCATAGATTTTGACCCTTTTATTCTGTCCCTGAACCAGGCTTTCTACCTCTATCGGACATTACAAATCCAAATATAATTGATCAACGGATGATCAAAACAAAAAAATCTATTGAATATAATGCGTTTTTATAACATTCTCAAATTATGACTCAACCACCAAAAAAAGCCCATAAGTTGCATCTATTTATCCATTCTGCGTGTGGCTTTCCTTGTAGCGATCCACTAAAGTAGCACCTGCCTGACTGTGAAGTGTCTAGTCTCACAAGTCATAACAACACAACTTCGCAGCAGTTGTGAATCCCTCCTGTTACATTTGTTATGGATGAATGGCTTGTGAGTGTATTTCCTGCTCTCTGTTTGGTTGTCTGGCTGCGCTTTCAACTCAAAAATATTGATTTTTTTGACAGGACCACGCACCAAATCTATGGAAATGCATTTTTCCAACGGAGCTTTATGTCATGCATCTAACATTTAAAAAAATATTGTCATGCTATTAATTACTAGATTTAGATTTTACTAAAAAAAATTGTCATCTTTCCTAAATGCGCATTATATTGTCACATATTTTTTTCCCAGCCTGGTTGACATTTTTTTTGTTTTCTGTATTCGCTTCGCTGTTGCGCTTTCTCCACTTTATTTTTCCTGGTCGCTGACACTCTGTTGATGTATCCGTTAGAAATGTGGAAGAATGACGTACTTTTTTCCTCCACATTATTCTCTGTTCTTACAAGCTGTTATTGTGCTTCTCTCATCCGAGCAAAATAACACCATGGAAATGGAAAACGAAGGAGGAAAAGAGATCGATACGATTCTCCAAAGGCATTAGTGTACTGCACACAGAGCGCTGTTGCTCAACTGCTGTATTTTCGGTGTGGGTTGGTTTTTGAGCTGATTAGTCATTCTTGGTGCTTTTCTTTTTTCACGTATTTATTTCACTACCATGTTATTACTATTTGTTTTCCACGTATCTCCGTATACATCAGGTTTAGTTGTAATGATAGGGAAATCGGTAGAGTAAAAGTGGAAGGAAAGTTTGATAGAAAAGCGTAGAATTTGAGAAAGTTTTTTAATGTATTCCCTCCGTGTATTTAGACTTGTTATATCATACAGTTATCAAAGCTATTATCTTGTTTTCTTCGTAGCCAATCGAGAAGCATACATAGGCCATTAGAGGATTTAAAAAGGTGGAACATTTTATCCCACATGAAATATTCAATTGCCAAGCATCTTCTGTTAGATTCACTGTTCTACTTTGCTCGTATTCAATTCCAATATTTCATAAGCTCATGTTAGTGAAACGAACATCTCCCTCTCCAATATGGGTGGTCATAAAGCACGGTCATAAACTCTTCAGTTGTAGTCCTGAACATAAGAAAATCTATATGCATTCGAGTGGAATGAAGAATGGACAAATTCAATGAATTTTCAATTTCATAAGAACTTCGAGAACACTTGTTCATTTATGTTTGTATCTGTTCCTATGCCAAACCTGAAACTAGGCAGGAGGGGGAAAGTGGGAGGAAGAGAAAGTAATGGAAAACAAGTAGAAATAAAAATGTCTTCCAATAATATTTTATTTGTATAGGTTTATGCTCATGCTTTCACCGAACAAAGGATGATTAATTAAGAAATCAATGTACCTACATTTACATGTGTAATGCATTTATCCTAATTATGTAACAATTGCACACTTTATGAGCCTGAATTTCTGCTGGAAAAGGATAATTAACCGTCTGACAACCAGCATTAGTGAGCATGTCAAAGTCATACAAAACTGAGCATCTCTACTGCTCCTCTGTCAGGCCCCATGGACAAATCTGACATCACTGCCAAGGTGTTGCATTGCAGTAGCACCCCAACTATTACAAATAGTAGCAGTCACGATCCGATGGTGAAATGCTAAGATAAAATTCCTCGTTGTTCGTCAAGAGCAACAAGAAGAGCCACGGTTTTTGGTTTGGTTTCGCTCTGGGTCGTGTGTGTATGCTTGTGTGAGTGTTGCTGGTAGCAGCGGTCCATTGACTCCTCCATCACTTCTTCACAATCACCAAACGAAAAACCACGTGCTTTTTTTTCTCCTTTTCAGTACCAAGTTTTTAGCTGCACTGCTTACAACACTGCAGCGATCATCATCATCATGAGCCATGAGCACCAATCCATTCTCCACCACTTGCCGCGCGCTGTGTGCACTACTCTAACAGTAGTGCAGTCTCTTCTTCGTCGTCATCGTCTCCTCCTCACACTTCTTCTTCTTCTTGTTTCGCTTGCGAGAGTATGAGTCACAGAGACTGACTGCTAGAAAGAGAGAAAAAAGAGAAGTAGACATTGCCACGGAGTATTTCTTTGTGGGAGACTCTCACGTGGTCTTGGTCTTGTCTCGCCTGGTTTGGTGCTGGTGTTGGTGTTCTATGATGATCATCATCTCATGCGAGCACTTCTCCTCTTCCAACTTCCAACAAGAACGACATCGCATCTAATGTCTGCAGAGAGGCAAACCCGGCTTGTAAATTGGAGTTGCTAAGGCAGCAATGATGATGATGCAGTGGGGAAGAAAGAGAGAGAGCGAGAGCTGTGAAGATGCGTGCAGAAAGATATACAGTGAGAATGCGTTGCAGTGGAAGATTGCAACTCTGCAGAAAGAACAACAGGTTTACTCTTAAAAATGCATGAAATGCATCAAGGCCATGGTCACGGCCAATGCTGGGGGAAAAGTGCAGATTTGGAAGAGTGCAGTTCAATCTCTGGCTTGTAGAGTGGGTCGGAGAAAGGCAATTCATGTTGGTGTGCATATAAAAAAAATTGCGAATATGACAGTTTGCACAATAGCATGCTCATTGCTTTAATCACTGCGAAACGAGACATTTTGAGAGAGAAGGACATCTAGTGAAGGTTTCGCAAAGTAGGGAAATGTTATTGTGCATATTTAATGAGAATATGATATGAGACATGTATTACCCATGCAAATAAAAAAGGGTGGGGGAAAAGGGAAAATAAAGAAAAGAAATTAATTAGCAGGAAGAAGCACGCATGTTCATTATGTCCACATTATGTTCAGAGAGTGATATATGGTTGGAGACAGTGGAGAGAAAAAAAGAAGAGGAAAGGAGGAGTATTGCCATTACTCCGACTCCCCTTCTTCCTAATAATATTTTATGTCTCTTAAAAATGCAGTGAAATATTTTTTATGTGTTGACTTGAGAGAGAGAGACAGTAGCAGAAAATTGTAAAAAGGATATAACTCCTTTTTACATTATGTATACTTTTTTTTTGGATAGGGTCTGCTTATTTGACGAGAGATTGCACTGATACTGTTTTTGCCTTTTGACGGTGACTAAAGTAGAAAAAAAGCCTTTTCGATCCATACTGTTGTCGTATGTACTTTCCTATTCATTAGCATAACCAGTAGAGAACTTTTCTTGTCTGGCTTTTTGAGTTCAGATTTATCGCAAAATTATGAAATGGAAAAGTATGGGAGAAACCACAAGAAATATAGGAGAAGAAGGATAACTAATCATGAGTGTCTTTTTTTAGTATGCTGGAGAACGTGAAAGTGTTTAAGCATTTGTACAAGGACAGTCTACCCGCACAACTCTGAGAATAGCCTTACGTGCTGTTATGTTGTCGTAGTCGATGTTGTTTCACAGATACCTACGTACGTATTATTAAACATGTTTGTATGAACTCCTTGCACTTTTTCCTATTGGTATTGCGATACCAAGAAAATATCTAGAGGAAATTGTGAAATATCGATTCACACATTTACACACTGCTTCTTATGAACACAAATAATATACAGTATGAATGATAAAGCATAAAACTTGTAATTTTTGCATAGTACCACGACGACGTTGGTGGGTGACGTAACTCTGATGGGCTCAACTCTCAAGTTCAAAAATAAAAGCAGAAACTTGTTGTTGGGGAGAACAATTATCAATAATTTTTATAAATTTTTAATTCCCATTATGACCTTTCGTCTGCTTTCCCTTTAGAGAATTACTTGATGTCATGCTACAGCATTGTGTAATTTATCGATATGCTGAGTCTATAAGTATTTCGCATCGTAGATCCCTCTCACTTACCTAAGCATTCAACGGTCTTTAAAAAAAATTGCCATATTCATTCCAACCAGCTAGCAAGCTTCATATTTTTCCACAACCGTTCCAAAAATGCATTACCTGGATATCAGCTTACTTTACAAACGATAGCATTTTGTTCCACGCTGAACGATAAAAACGATAAGTAAACTCCCTATTCTTATGAATACCCATGCATAAATCTTCATTAAATCCATCTTAATTCATGCAAAGCTTAACAGCAAAAAGCAAACCATGCATTTTTCACAGTTGCCAGTTGGAACACCGAACGACTCAGATTACATCAATGAATTCTAAGCCAAGAAAGATGCTAATTTAAATCGGCAAACTGCATACATTTTTGGCAACCTCTCTGCCTCCACACAGAATTGTTCTCTATTTCCACACGCTTTATTTTTAAGAAGATTCCTTCCCACACCTTCCTATAATATGCAGTGTCGGTATACGCGCTGCTAACTATGACATGAGTTTTCAGATAGCCAACTCCACGAGCACCACACCAACAACCTCAATTCATTCACTACCTGTTGTTCAACAGGGTGTTGGACTTTACTGCTGTGGTTTCTTCTTCATCTAACTCTTAATGCAGCAATAACCTTAGTTGAGGATGGTCATGGTCATGGCTACTCCTGCTATATGATATGCTCCTTCTGATGTTTGCATGGTTTGGTTTCTCTGAATCATCAGCAGCAAGAGGAACGTCGTCGCTCAGTCACTTTTCCTGATACTCTTTTTGCCTCAAAGAAAACTTTGTTGCCGGCATCATCATCAGCTTCCCTGCTTCACCTCTCTCTCTACTCAGCTGCGTGTATCATCAGATCAGATCCCAAAATGCTGAAGATGAGACATTGACGTTGGAAAACCAAGTGGAATCTCTGATCTCTGCTTATGCCATTTACCTAAGCTCACATTGAACTGGGGATGCGAACAATCTTTAATGAAATGTGTGAAAATCATGAGATCATTTTTTTTTTTAAATTTCAGTGGAGAACTCCTCCGTTTATTCTAATCAATAATATTATTATCCTCTTTACTTTTTTTTATGATACAGATCTATACAATACTTTTCCGTCGGATGACTAAGCAACGAGAACTAAATATTTAGATAAGTTTTAATAATAAATTGAATCTATTGTAAGTTGTAACACATATAATCATTTAACTAAAAGTATTCATCGTAACAATCTTATAATCAGATCCACCTCAATTCCAGTATACTCTAATGAAATTGATCCTTCCCTTTAAAAATTTCCATAACAAACAATTGTTTGAGTATAACATGTAATTATTTAGCAAGCAGATCTCTACCAAAAAGGAAAATCCTTTTGTGAGAAATATTTTTACGGGTTGTTCATTTCGATTTTGGTTTTTTATCGTTAACACAGCATGATTTTCTAGACAGAAATTTTAACACAAAATGTTAGACACTTTTTTAATACTGAATGACAATCACATTTTATATCGTTTACAATACAAGAAGAAAACTAGTTGTGCAACAATTACTATCCATCTATGTATACCAAGATTTACTATTCACTATTGTTTCACTTTCTTTTAAACAAATTCAAATTCCTTTTTCAGATTTCTACTTTTTCTAAAAATCAAAAACAATTTTTGAGCAACTACGTTCTCTCATTTAGCTGTAATTAAACTTGTTTGATTGCATATTTTCATGATTGTAGAAATACATTGAATTAATTTTTTGAGGTTTTTTTGAGTACTTATGTATCAACGGGAAAAAATGGTCAGTCAAAATATTTTTAGTGTTTTTACAAGACTTCCATTGTGAACTTCACTCTTTTTACTTGACTTGCAAAAACCCATTCAAAATTACGCCAGTTCCATGGTAATTCTTACATCATTCTCGTATTACAAATTATATTACATTACGTCTTACATCATTTAACAACTAGAAATATATTTAACTAGTTTAACTAGTTTATTAACAAAAAATGCGACTATTTTAGAATAGGGCATGCGACATGCGTAATGACAGGGAAAGTCACGAAATACGATACGAAATAACGATCCAAATGATTACATCGCTTCCAAAGTTAATGGTTGTCGTTATCATCTACACATTATGTATTAGCGTTTAGTACTAGTCTAGCATTACAAGTGGGAATGCTGCTATTTTTTAAAGATGTTTCATAAATATGTACAATTAAATTAATCCAAGAGTTTTATGCTTCCATTGGAAAACCCAAGGTTTGCTGTGGTATTTACTTATAATGGTAGTAGGAGCACTAGTATATTTTAAAAATTTCTTTTCTTTTAAGAATTCCCTTTTTTATACTTTTCCGCTCCTTCAAACTGAATAAATTGGAAATTAGTAGATATTACCCAGTTACTAAATTGCTAATTGTAAAGCTACACACAATTATTTTTGCATATAACGCAATTATCATTATTTTTCTAGCTTTCTGCTTAAGTTGCTATTATTGTATTAAATACGCTGCGAAACGAATTCTCTTGGCATGTTGATTGTAGTTAAGTGTTAATTAATAGATTGGCACTTGCTTACAAATTATTTTAATTCTTCTAGAAAACACGAATAGAATTTTATCTGCTAGTATGTTATGTACACGTGTTTATGTCTTAAATAGAATTATCATATATTGAGTTCATCATGATAGTCCAGTAGAAAGAAGTTGGAAAAAGGAGTAAATGAAGTGGTTACTTCACGGAAGAAGGAATACAGCTTTCTTTGCTAAATCGCAATCGGAAGGATAGAGTTTTTATGTTGGAAGATGATGAAATGACAAGTTTTACAATTCTAGCTTTTTTTATCGTTGCTTGGGACAACCAAAAAGTTTTAGTGGGTTTTTAACAGATTTTTGTTTTTTGTGCAAGTTCATGTGGTGGGTACGTTCAGCTTAAACCTTTCTTTCATTTTTTATATTTTTTTTACAGTTTTTTCTATCAGTATCAGCATCAGTCTCTATGGTTCTTCTTTCCCATTGTTTTCCTTTTTTTAAATGTTCGTTTGCAAGATTGCAACATAAATTGACGTGTTGATATTTTTGGATTTTTTATAATGGCTACATTTTCTACAAATTATACGACAATTGGCGATGTAGGACTGCCCAAATAAATATTGTGGGGGAGTGATTGATTGGAAGGAAATATTATCATTTGGTGTGTAAGTGCCATTTTATTATGAAATCGCAATTCCCAGTTTAGCCAGCGCCATTTGTTTCCGAAGGCGGAGAATTTCCCAGTAGGCATCATCCACTGATGCTTTGACAAGACCGTTCTTGATGTACCGCAAGTAGTTGAGAAACTCGCAAACTGCAGCAATCTAAATGTAAAAATAATGATTAGTTAAACTCTAAAACTTTAAATATCCGTTGTAAACGAATCATTCATTAAAATTAAAATTATTCGAATGCGTACCCGATCTCTACAAAACTTGGAAATGTCAAACCATTCGTCTGAGTCGAAGGCAAAACGCATGCGGTAATGGCAAATTTTTGGACAGGAGAGAAGTGCACATTCCCTAGAAAAAAATAGCAGAAAATAAAATTAGCACAATTTGCACATTTGATGAACATGTCATAAGAGTGGAATGCATGGAAATCTTACTTCGGAACATTGGTACGATCCTTTTCGAAGACAGGCTCAACCCAAATGGAGTTATCCTCAATAGCTTTCCTCAGTCTGTTGACTAGTGGCTCATTAGCGAATGTCAAGCAAGGGTCAATCTCCTCAGTGTACATTTTCGTGAGGAATTCTGACTTCTCCCTGGTGAGCACTGGCTCCACTCGCCATGCAGCAAAGTGAGCAAGCATTATGGGATCCACGTCACAACGAGAGCGGTCAATTACCACATCGTTTGTCTTCTCCTTCTGCTTCCTATAAAAGTTACAAGAAGAAATTCACAAGTGAGTTCCAAAATCTTCAAAAACATTTGCCCTTTTATGGTAAAAATACTCAAACTCATTAACAATTTTTTAGCAACTTCATCAATCTTCATAAACCATAACTTAATCAATTTATTATACCAAAAATTAATTTCATTCATCAATCACCCAATTTTTTACAGCTCCAAAAACATTTACTATTTTTACTACTTGTTAAAACCTCAAGATTTCAATCTCAAATCTCAAACAATCAGTCAATCGAATGAAAACACACTAAACACCTATCTTTTTACTGCACAGGATCCTTTCAAAGATTACATGATTTATGGACAATCAAAAACTGAAGTAAATTCAAGATAGCAAGAGTTTATATTAAACGAGCAGAAAATGATTAATTAGCTATTTTAGTTACCTAACATGTTAGCATTTTCATTCGCATCCCAAAAATAATGCAGCAAAAAATTATTACATGCTTCCTTTTATAAAAACCTATCTGGCATACATGTGCCTAAAGACTAAATGCAGAGGGATTGCAACAGCAGAAGCCATAAGAACAGCAGCAACGAGAGATCAGATCACCATATCATTTACAACTGTGTAGCAGCCATGCTAGCAGAAAGTGTGAATCTGAAGCCCTAAAAGCAAGACAAACTTTTTTTTACACAAAGTTGGCAGTCAACTGAAGAGGAGGCGACTGAATATGATTTTGACGACAATACATGCTCGTGGCGACTGCAAACTTTTAATCATGATTTTTTGAGGGATTGCAAGCGAAAAAGACTTAATTTTAGTAAAACGGTCAATGAATAGCAAAGCAAGAATGTGAGCACTGCATGTATTCTTTTTCTACTTTTTTGTCTGAATGATTATTTTGCTCGTATGGGAACAGATCTTGCAACTTAACATATTGTGATAACCAATGCAACCATTTTTAGGTTTCATAATGGTAAAGCACTCATGCTTAATCACTCAACGAAACAAATCGTTTGAAATTACAGTGCGAAACGGTCAGAAGAAGTCATTTCATGCTGAATTATTACGCAAGTTGCGCAACAAACTAGTAATAATGTTCATTGGAGGGTTTGTGCATTCTACAAAAAAAAAGTAGAAAAATCCAATAATCAATTGTTGCATTGTGCACTTCAAACTTATGATGATGTGATGATGGTGGTGTGGTAATTACCTATGATGATGGTTGCCAAAAAAGTATTTTTGTTGGGGTAACATGAATTAGCTATGTAGGTAGGTGGCATGGCACGCGCATTGAAACATGTATGGAATCCATTGCAAACAATGGGATTTTAAGATTTGATAATTCAGAAAGGACGACTACAATAGGAGGTGAAGGTCACAACAATGTGGCTTACAAGTTGCTTAGTTACGGTTGCCGGTGGAAGATTACTGACCGTTATGCATACAATTGTAGTGAGTAGCGGCATAGTAGAAAATTCCATTGTGTTTTGCATGGATACTAGTAGATTTTATAATGATTAGAGTTGTTATCCCAAAGATAAATTATTTTCCACTGCGAAAAGTTACTACTCACTTGTGCGCTTAACTCAACATAATATTTCAAGCGCTTTTCGTCTCCACTGCATGAACGGCAACGATAAAGAATAATATGGAGTCTTCTCGCTAACGTCTGTAAAGCCATTAATCTGCAGAAATATCCATCTTAAATTCCATTTTGAAGATGACAAACAGCACGACTGTAAATGTATGCCATTTGTATAGGTAGTTG
The DNA here is from genome assembly GCA_034700685.1 of Willowsia buskii. NCBI lineage: Eukaryota > Metazoa > Arthropoda > Collembola > Entomobryomorpha > Entomobryidae > Willowsia > Willowsia buskii. Next base: position 22,840 of record JAQIXW010000947.1, read on the forward strand.
GTATTGAAATAGCTAAAAAAAATATGACTCCACTAAAAACTTGAGTGAAAAAGCTCTATGTCACGGTTGACTGCCAACTTGTAAATGGTAA
>JAQIXW010000948.1:0-22866 GCA_034700685.1 Willowsia buskii
TTTATTTTGTTTTATTATGTAATGAAATCAGCAACTATTTAATACACTTTATATTAAGGCGTATATACACATATTATGCATTTACAGTAGTTGTATTTACATGCCACAGAATGCTTACTTAATAATGCACATACAAACAAAATATCCATATTAAAGCTAATTGTAGAAATTAAAATGTCAATCAAAAATGTAGAAATCATCCTTCAACTCTTTGAATGTCCACATCGTCCTTGAGATTACATGAATCAGCCAATTTATGAAGCAATATTATAGTATATATGGATGCAAAGGATGAGAGAATGAGAATAATATACTGAAAGTAGTCATGCAATATTTAGCTCTGTCCAGGCAAGCGGTTGTAAATCTATCGTAAAATATTTATACATGGTAGAATTCAAGATTTACTCAAAGAATAATATATCAATGCAATGTAACACAATTGGATACGTTGATGGAATCTATTCTCTACGTGGTTATTTACTGTTTGATATTGATAACATACACCAACCTATTGTAACAATAAAGTTCTTGAAAACTGTTTTGTTTTCAGTTATAACAAACCTCTTATCGCTATCACGTATTGTACATACAATGCATCATGGTGAATGATTAAAGTTGAAATGATTCTTGTGGGAATGAGATTGCAGAACCATATTTCCACTGCCTGCCATTTCAATAATAAAACTTCTATCATTTCGCTTCAAAGCGATGTCCTGCTAACTGACTGGAAAGCTCATCACTCACCAGAATAGAAATAATTGATGTGAAAAATGGAATCCTTTAGAGTGTTTCCAATATTCCTTTTAGCAGCCTTATATCTGGTCGCCACCGTGTCTGCCGATAAAATCCTACTTCTAATGCCGATAGCCACTAAAAGTGAGACACACTTGTTGAATCCCATTGCAAAGGCTTTACTAGAGAGAGGTCATGTAGTGACTCTTGTTACTCCAGCTGGCTCATCAATCCGGCATAATAATTTCACGGAAATTATTCCAGTGAAACCTCTAGATCTGGGTGATTTCGGACAGGGTCATGGAAGTGTTTTGGATGTGCGCGCAGCAAAAGGTGATCCGAGTGAACTCTTGTTCATTGACTTGTCATACGGTAGTGACTTTTGTCATGAAACCTACAGACACAAAGACTTCCAAACCGTTCTAAACGCTGAATCATACGACCTTGTGCTCACGAGTGTCTTTTTTAGTGAATGTTTTCTTGGACTTATTCACAAGTTGAAAGCACCCTACATAATGCTTTCAAGCATGCCATTGGCGAAATTTGCTTTGGATATGACCGGATTGAGAACGCCTCTTTCCTTTGTACCAAATCCACTAGTGGAGTTAACAGACAGTATGAGTTTATCAGAGCGACTAATAAATACGTTGAGCTCATGGAGCTTCAAGCTGCTTAACGATCATCATTACTATAAAATCGCAGAGAGCGTTTACAAGCAGCATTTGGGCAATGACTTGCCAGATGTTGAAACGTTGAGAAAAAATGTCAGTTTGATTTTCTCAAATACTCATTTTTCAATCAACTTCCCACGGCCTTTAATGCCCGATGTAATAGAAATAGGTGGAGTCCATTGTCAGCCTGCCAAACCTTTACCAAAGGTAATTAGATTCTATATTAGACCTGTCGTTGTTACGCACCAAAGGTTTTTCCCAAGGGTTTAGATTAATTTTTTGACAAAACTTGGTCTAGGATCTTGAAGAGTTTGCTTCTGGTGACAAGAATGGGTTCATCTTCTTCTCATTAGGGACTGTTTTCAGGGAAGAGATGATGCCTCAGGAGTTTAAGCAGATATTCATCAATGTCTTCTCACGACTTAATATAAGAGTTTTGTGGAAGTGGAAATCAGATATACCTGATTTGCCAAAGCACATAAAAGTTTCCAAATGGCTACCACAGCAAGATGTCCTCGGTGAGCTTTACAAAGAATGTAAATGCATATTATGTAGCAGCAAGTGTAACTCTTGACTTCATTATATTTTCAAGGCCATCCTAATCTAAAGCTCTTCATTTCTCACGGAGGGTTACTCAGCACACAAGAGGCAACGTATCATGGGGTACCTGTCCTTGGTCTCCCGTTATTTGTAGATCAGGTGAAAGCATCATTTTATTTTAAAACTTTTTCAGCAATCAGAAAATCATTGGTTGACAAAAGAAATCGTTGTTTGGTAGGATGTAAACATGAAGCAAGTTGCTGCACATGGTTATGGCATGAAACTAGAGATTTTAGAGTTAACAGAGGAAATCCTGGAAAACTCGGTGAAGAAAATGCTAAATGATTCTAGGTAATTGTTTATTAAATTTTGTCGCTTTATACACCATTTCAAATTTAAGTCCTACAACAAAACTGAAATTCAAAAAAATAATTTGGTTTTAGCTTTTTAGAGCATGCTAAAAGCGCGTCAGCTTTATTCAGAGATCAGCCGCAGACTCCGTTGGAAAGAAGCGTTTATTGGATAGAATATTTGATCAAGCATAAGGGCGCGCCACAACTGCGCTCTCATGCTAGAAATTTATCATACTTTGAATACCATTTGTATGATGTTCAGCTCATTATTTTGGGTGTAGTCGGCACGATTATTATCTTGGCGTGGAAAATTATTTCAAATTGCTTAAACTGTGTTTGGAGAAAGGATGATGCAGCTAAATTTGCAAAAAAGAATAAATAAAAATGATAATCCTGCAAACGAATTAAAATGCACAAATTTTTAATGAGAATTGGATTCCAAATTAATTAATTTTGTCTTTGCATCCCATTTTAATTTTTTGTATGCTTTATTTAGACGTTTTTACCCATGTATTCCTTCATTAATTTATAATATGCTAATATTTTTTCATGGAAGACATAATGATTGAATAAACAAGAATTATTCTCATCTCATCTAGATAAAGTTTATGCAATGGAGTAAAAACGTCGATGAATAAATATTATAATTGCATACAAATTGGAGCTAAGGAAAAACTAAAGACATCTCTTCGTCTTATGTCACCCCCTATGATACAAATAAGCCTGCATGCAAAACGTTTTGTTTTCGAAAAAAATGTATGAATCATGAGACCATGAGTAACAAGTTCCAGAAGCTCACTTTATGTAATATACGTATTGAAATTTTGAGTTCTTCCAGATAATTGTCGTTCCGTTTGCTTTCTTATAGTATAGCTTCTTGCGACAAATATTTTAATTGCTACTACTTGCATATATGTCTTACTAGATTTTGTTAAATTGAGCTTGCTTCACCCAGTGTAAAGGGGGTGATTCACTTTTTCATTACCTCATCTGTATGATACGATAGCTAAAGGTCAAAATGCTTGAGTCACTTCGGAGGTTCTTATGAGTGGGCATTTTAACAGAACCAACTTTATTTTTGATAAATGATACTTACTCCTAATTCCGCTATTCATTAAGCATATATTTTTAACATGTTGATTTATACTTATATTGTTTTTCCCTTTCCTTAGCAAGCAGTGATCCAACAGTGATCCAATCTGCCATTGCAGATTATTAGCTAACTCATTGAAAGAAGAGTTAAATGAATTCGTAATATGATCTGACAAGTACAGATATTGATTCCTGTCTGGAAAAAATCGTTTTACTTTATTGCCTATTCTTTCTCGGCCGGCAGATTTCTCATTGCATAATAATCTCATGTATTTATGTGTGCAATGCGAAGTACTTGTTTTATGATAGGATTGAGCTTCCAGTGTAGTTCATTGGGTTGTGTAATAGCTCAGCCATGTAAACTTGAAAAATGATAACAGAGCAGAGCATTATGTGCAGCTACAAGTTGCAGACTTCTCCTTGAGACTGTTTATCATGCATTGCATTGCTAACTTTCTGATAGCATTGGTTTCTTTATAGTTTCTTCTCGTACACGCGATGTTACCACAAACAAATGTGTGAAAGACAAATGTTTTTTTTTATAGGATATACTACATGAATAAAATCTAACATATGCATACGTATTGCACAAAACACGCATGTCTCTGCCTCTGCTTTGCCAAAGTAAAAAGCAAACACTAGCTTTGCATGTGATCACCAAATTCTGCCTTTTGTATGTATGCCTAATTAGAAAAAACGTTTTGAGCTCTGTCCATTACGATAAGAATATCTATTTTCTTTTTCGCGATTACAGTTATATGTCATGCGAGGTTTGCGGCAAAATCTCTGCTTAAATGACAAAGAAGGCGTAGGAATGAAGACTGCAGTTTAGTAGTTGCTGCTTTCGTGCTAGATACATCAAATGTATTCAGCTTAATTAAGCAAATTTTTGACAAACTTTCCATGCAAGTCAAAATTTACAAGTGACAACTTTTCAACAAATGAATTTTTGTTAGAGGATAAAAGAAAGCAAAAAAAAACTGACTGCTAAAATTGTTTATTTAAAAAAGAAAAAGTTTAGATATAGATTGAAAGAAAGTAGTGTAGTAGCTTAAGGAGAATTTAAAATGTTTGGTTTAAGAAGTGACAACAGGAGTACGTCTGAGAGAGGTAAGCAAATCCGACATATAATATGTGTACATATAATGTGTTATTTACATAATGATAGCCGATAGCAATGAACTATCTAAGTTAGTTGTTGAGATATGTAGGTATATGCTTATATTAATTTGTATTCACAATGTGTTAGTATTTACTTATACTAACAGTAACTCATTCAATCTTTTTTTTTTACTAAAAAACTTTGTTTGCACGCAGTGTTGGTTCCTGCAAACGAGCCAACTGATGATGATAATGGTGGGGAAGAAGTCAATGAGGGGCCCTCTGGAATGTCATGTAAGTTGAGAAATGTCGATTAGGGTCAATTTACTGATGAATTAGCATACATGATATATGCACACACCATAAGCCCTTAATCTCAACGAACAAATAAATAATCAAACTGGCAAATGACAATTCACTGGCAATTCTGTTTTGAAAAGATGCTGACATAGTGAGCTTTGCGAGAAGGAAGAAATGTATGCTTGGGTTTGTGATATCTGGAATAATCATCCTTTGCACAATTATAATTACAACAATTTGCGCAACCGCAAATTCAGGACCTGTGATCAATCCCACAACACCGGTCCCAATCATAACTTCTACCACAACTACAACTACTACCACCACCTCCACTACCACATCTACTACCACACCAAGCACAACTACCACCTCAACAACCACGCCCACCACCACATCTACCACTCCGTCTACTACCACTTCATCCACAACTACCCCTTCCACAACGACTAGTTTAACAACCACTAGTTCCACAACGACCACCCCATCTACAACAACTACTAGTTCCACAACGACCACCCCAACACCTCCAACTACAACTACGCCTTCTGGACCTCCAGTTCCTACTACTCAAGTATGACACATAATATAGGAAAATCTCACGTGTAACAATTGACATTAAACCTTTGTTGTATATTATAATTTAATATCTAAATGATCTTTTCAGCCACTACCCCCACATCCAGAAGCTTTACCACCAAAAACCTTACTGAATCAGGTCGGATTAGTTACGAACTACACCCAAGTGCATTGTGCTGATTTACACCCAGCAGCTTGGAAGTTTGTTCTAACAATAAAGGATATTAGTCAAAACTATACAGGAGAATGTAATTAGCATTTTCAGAATTCTTAGGTATATATTCTTTGTTGCAATATACGAGGATGATATCCGAACTAATTATTAATCTTTTTACAGCGGACAGGAAGTCACATGCTGAAACTGCCGCTGCAATGCTAGCAGCTAACGATTTATTTGGAATAGTATACAATTATACTATGCCTCCAGCAAAAAATCCATGCTAGACACTCATCAACTCAACTCACTACTTTGGATTAAAAGCTCAACCAAACTATTTTACTCCAAACATTTTCTCAGTACCCTATAAGAACAGTTTTATGTGTAATGTAATCACTAAACACGAATACTTCCTTTGCCATGTTATATTATGTTAAAGTTTTAATATTTTGGGTTTGGATTTTGGATTAATATGCACAATATGGTGAATCGCATTCAATATTTTTGTATGCCCAATAGCAGCAATAACTTAATGATCTGATTTCGTATGCTTTCTTCTTATGTTTAAGAAATGACCACGTCAAGCTTACTTTTAGCTTTAGTTTGTACTCATTTTAAAATTTTTAATGGTTTGTATTTGACTTTGTTAAAATAATAATATACGTTGGTTGACGAACAATCACGCATCACGCATTATATAAATACATAAAAGCCTATTTACTAATTAAAAATATCTGTTGGTTTGAAATTAAAATGCGGAAGTGAACGAGTATCTTGAGTTAAGAGAGATTCGGATTCCTGATCCACGCTTGGCACAAACAAGATATGATTTGCGCACACCATACTATACCATACATTTTCTACTCTCAATCTTCTCAATCATAACCACGCTTAACATTTATCAGTCATTCATTTCGTTATGTAACAACATACACAAATTGTCGTGCTTTGTATGAATAGGTAGATAACAATTAAAACAAACAAACAAGAAACAAAAACTATTTCTGGAATATTTATCACGCTGAATTTATATCTTGGTTAACAAACGATGGATTATCAACGCCTTCAGGGTCGTTTCTAGTTTTACGTCCATCCTCGAAAGTCGTTGAGCTGCCCACTGGGCTGGTAACGAAAAACTTTTGAATTTCATCGGAACTTTTACCCTTTGTTTCAGGAACGAGGAAGTATACAAAAACGGTACCTGTTTGATAAAAAAAACAATATTTTTGTGAAACCGGGCACAATTAAATCTCCCTTGCACAAAATCATGACAAATGACGACGGTAATCTATGATAAGCGCCAGACAGTCATCCCTTCAAAAGATGTAGTTCATTTCTATGATTCAAAATTTCTTACAAAGACAATTCAATAGCCATTTGTGCACCTATACTTTACAGTATCTTGAAACAGTACAGAAACGCATCGAACATTTTGTGGATTATGATATTTATGATAGGTTAAAAATGATAATTACTGCCGTTTACGCACTAACAATAAATTATGCAAACTCATACTCACCAATAAAGCAGATACCGGCGGAGATCCAGTATACTCCCATGTAGCCCACTGACTCCTTCATGTCTTGGAACGTCTTGCCTGCGATGAAGGAAAGACTCCAATAGCAAATTGAAATGCAAGATGATGCCGTCTCTGTAATTAGTAAAATGGACAAATCAAACAGATTTACTTTGCGTTGGATGACATAAATAATTCGAGCAGAAGGGCTTTTCACATACCTTTAACATCGTTAGGGAGTATCTCTGAAGTGATAACCCATGGAATCGGGCCGAGTCCAATATTGTAGCCAATGTATATTAGAATTAAAGACACTAATGGAAGCCATGTCAAATATTCGGGGGTCACCCCTCCATTTTCTTTTTTCAGATAGAAAAACGTCCCTAAGGCAAGTAAGCTGAGGAGCATGACCACTTCTGAGATCATTAGCAGACTGCGTCTACCCAGTTTTTCAACCAAAACAAACGGAACCACAAGGACCTGTGCAAATATTCAATATATATACTTGTTATTCATATATTTAAATGTGAATATGTGTATAGCAAAATATTATATACATATATGTACCGTGAGCGCTTGCATTGATCCAAGGATGATGGAAACCAAATTTGAATTATAACCAGTTCCAGCTTCCTACAAAATGATATGATATGTATACACATTGTTGTTTAGTTAAAAAATCATTGATTATTCCTTGGAAAACTTTAAAAAACAATGTCGGGACTAACCTCAAAAATTTGCAAAGTATACAAAGATACACCATTCATTCCACTCAATTGAGCAAAGAACATGAGGGCACAAGAGATTCCGACAGGTTTTAGTACGCGAGGAGTAAATAGGTCCCTGAGTCTTACAGGCTGTCCATTGTTGTTCCTACCACTTGCTGCTGCAATTACAGAATTTTCGATTTTCGAAATTTCCGGCTCGATATATCGCTTAGTGGATGCCCTTCTTAACCATTTCAATGCATTTCGTGCTGCCGTTGGTTTTTGAGCCTGGATAAGGTATCGCGGAGACTCTGAAAATTAAAAATAATTCTCATTAGTATATGATTTCAATGGAACTAGCATGTAGACGGAATAATTTTTAATCGTTTTGCTTCAGAACCCACCTGGCATGCATAGCATACTGAAAAAGAAAAAGATTGGAATGCATCCACATACAACTGTCAAAACAAACCAATTTACGAGTGCTCCTAAAACATATCTGTTTGACATAAAAAACATGCATTAGAATAGATAACCAAAGTACATATTGGTAGGGGCATTTTGAAATTTATATAACTTACGTGAATAAAATTCCAATACACAGCATCAAAATAAAAGAAACTGCTAATGTTCCTCGTATCCGATCCTCAGCCACTTCTGAAATATATGCAGGCACCGCAACTGTGAAAGCACCTAATGGAAGACATTCATATATACGTCATTAAAATATTTTTGTACCTCTCCTCGTCCCCTCCCCTCATATTACATTACATGCCATTATTATTACCTCCACAAAAGCCCGTTAGAAAACGACCGGTATATAAAACCGCCAAATTTGGTCCAAATGCAATAAGTCCCCAACCAAATGCGAATGGTAATGCCGAGAATAACATTGTTCGTCTTCGCCCAATTTTGGCGATGAGTACGCCTGAAACCGGAGCAGACAGTAGTGCTCCAAGCAAAGCAGTCGTGGCCACCCAGCTTCCATTCCCAATATCTGGAAACTTTTTCTTAAAATCTTCATCAACCAACACTGGGGCACTGTAAGAAACATTTTTTTATTAATTACTGAGACTCGTTCAACTTTTACGATTAACCGTTCGGAATCCTCATTTGGAATGGTCATTACCTGAAAGTCAGCACATTTCCCAAGGAGAAGGCTCCGATTGTTGCTACAATGACTGCTAAAACGGTTGTTCGCTGTTTCGGTCTCCACTTTGACAAACGCCTTGAAATTGTGCCAAATTGTGTTGTCTTTGAGCCATCATGATGTAATGAGTCAGGATTCGGATGAATACTACTGTTGTCCTCATCATTGCTACTACTGGTCACTGATACCGTTGACGCTGACAGCGATTCCTCTGTGGACGTGTTCATCTTGAATCACGGATGTACACTAAAGCACTTAACGTTGTATTTCGTTTTTACGACTTTAGCATATATGAATGCCTTTGTTCTTCCAGTCTATGGTTTACACTGACGCTCAGGAAAGATGATGATTTTAATCTTCAAATTCCACACATTAACCAATAAGAACACTAACTCATCCGTTGACACCACACACTTGAAAATACTTTTAATGCGCAACGTGCAATCACGGAATTCCAATAGTCAATTTCAATAGTCCTTGTACTTGGACTTAGGTATTAAAAATAACTTAAACCGTTGATAATCACTTCGAAGCCTCGTGGTTAACGGTCATTGTAAATATTAAATTAATGTAACTTTTTTTTTACAATGCAGCCAACAATGCTGCGTTTTTTGGCAATTTAATTGCATGTAAAAAGGGAATATGGTAACTTGTAATCAGTATGAAATATTGTTATTATGATTTGATGGGTGTTCTTTAGGTGGCAATTATTATCACAAGCCAAGCTTGACCTTTCCTTCTTCCTCTGTATCAGGAGTTAAGAGGAGGATATCAGTATCACCACACCACAGTTGTATTTTTATGTAAATTACATTAACTATGAAGGTTCTAAATATCTAAACGTACTCTTCAGTTTGCGTATGCAACACAAACCCCTGAAAACATAGACTTAAGGCGAGGTGTTGCAGGTAAGGAAGGAAGCAAAAAAAATATTAAAGATAATACACAATACGAACGGAGGAATCTTTGGAAGATCCTTAACACTGATTGACGATATGATAACAGTATAACGACTTATTCCAATTTGACAAGTTCTCTATTACCACTTAATATTAATACCAACATTGGATGTAAGATACACCTAAATTCATGTACAAAAGATATACATATACTGCTAATTATAATATCTTTTTGAAGACTTTCATTCGTTCTTCTTATGGTTAATGATTCTACGCACCTAACCAAGTAAGACGATAATGAAAAAAAAAGTGTGTCAATCAATTATCTATTTTTGATTCAGGCACAGAGAAAAGAATGTTTCAATGTTTTGATGCGTTTTTGAGAAGCTCAGTTTGCATAGATCCTCAACTTCATTCAATGCGTAATTAATTACCAATCTGCACTCTTGCTCTCCACACTTTCAACTAGGAAGACCTCATGACATTTTTATTTTCATATCTTTAAAAATGTTTGAGTCTGTGTAGTGGCACCATTTATGATCCCAATAACTGATGATTAGATTATAATGGTAAGGTTAGAAATATCACGTTCCAATTGCTTACTTTACTTGCACTTTATGTTGTATATTGTCTGAGTTGACACACAAAAATTATTGCGACCAAAATTAACAATTTTATTACTTTAAAGGTATTTGAAAACTCTTTCTATTTGGTATCACTTACTGTACACATGATTCGATAGCTTCGTACTGTGCTCAAATCACAGACTGAATATAGTTATTACTTTCGACGCTTTTTGTCAATGAAAACGCTAGTTAAAATTAATTCTTGTTATGTTGAGATGTGCAGCGGCAGGACCTGAAATAACTGCTTTTAACAATAGTTGATAGTACCAGTAAAGCAAATTGATGGAGAATCCTATGAAGATTCAATAATGAGGAACTAACTTTGTGGAACAATCGTTACAGAAATCTTTCTTTCAACTAAGATGAAACTGAATATTGAGATCAAGATTAGTAACTATACTTGTCAACAGATAATAACTTGATATCAGCATTTGATATTATGTACTACAATGCAATTAAAACACATGTAAATCTTTGTAGAATGCACAACGTAAAACAATGACTGCTACTGTGCGTCTCTGATTTGTAATATGCCAATGCAGCAATAGCAAACCAAGCGTTTTATCTGATTTCTCCGACAGACGGACAAGACTAGAAAAAGATGGTCATCATGAACTTGGCATTGTCACGCTGTGTATAAAAGCTGTTTTCATAGTCATAGTACATGGTTCATGGCTCATTAGCACAGGTCCTTTTCCAACGAATCATTACTTATGGATTTCCCTGTATGTATTCATACAATGAATTTTAACAAGTACGTATAAAGTATATATAAAATTGAAGAATCACATTTTGTAAAGTAGAATTCTACCTTTATTCGTTTACTGCTACTTAATTTCGATACTGTCCTGTATCCCCTGATTCTCAAATAACATAATAAAATGAAAAGTGCTCATCATGAGCGACCACTTTGGTGTCGGATTAACGTACTCTGTACGATGTACCTCTTTTTGCTCTGACTTGTTTCGAAGAAATAATTTGTAGAGTAGAACTTACTCTTACTCCGTAGTGTTTACTCTTACTCACAGTCGCTGACGTCACAATGCGAGTAATCTTACAGACAGAGGCACAAAGAATAAAAAATAGTTACTTGAAATCACACACATCAATAGGCAATTGCTATAAGGCGTACTCTGCTACCTATATGTCCTAAGAAAAAGGAAACTAGTTGAAAAACTAGTTGGATGATCGTATTGACATTTTTTCTATATCACCCATCCTTTATGCTGAATTATTCGATTACTTTCAATAACAAATAAAGCGCATCCCTGCTAACCTGATCCAAAAAAGACAGCCTTTTAAAATCAGGTCCAGATGCATGTATGTATGCAACTTAATATTATTGCATAATTGTATGCATCTGCGTAGGTATACATACTAGGGTTTATTACTTAACGGAAAACATGATTTTTAGATATGATAATTCTTAAAAGCGTCCAATAGTTTTTACATTTGTAGGGTGTAGTGTAAACTCCCTGTTAAAATATTTACGCTTTGAAGTTTGACTGGAGCCGGGTCTACCCATATATGGTCAGCTCGTATTGACCGACTAACTTCTTCACAATAATTAAATAGTGTTCACGGCTCGAGAACGTGCGTATGTCTGGTTTAGTGTATCGTCAATGTGCATTATCAAACAGTTAATTGAAACTTATTAAGAAATGTTATTTGATAGCTTATTATTTACGCAAGTCTTTTTTGCGTATCCAAAATGCTTAATGCTGAAATCAGTCGTGCTAATTAGAAATTTCCACTTTCAATGAATAAATTGATAAAAAATCATGCTCAAAGCGTCATATTATTATTATGTATCAATAAGCACAAAAACTGTAATAAGATGCAATAAACAACATAAAATGCAGATCAGACATGCTTATATATGAATCAAAGGTTTCAGAGAGTTTTTCAAGTGACATCGCAACGTTGGTCAGGGTCACATTAATAATTGACCCTAAAACACAAGTAGCCGTTTAAACTGGTAATCATCTTGTTACGTATCAGATGAGGACTGCAACTATAAAGCTATCATGTATCCATATCTCATGCTTTGTAGACAAAGTTGCAATCAAAAAATTAACTTAAGCTCAATTCACGAGTCTGGAAGGGATGGATACATTTACGTTAGGCGTGAGCTTTTTTACCGCATGAACGATGCATTTTATTATGCAGGAAGTAATTGCGAATTTTCAAGCCGACTGACTGTCGGATCGGCAGACCAATGAAACAAATATAGAATAGAATTACTATGTTTGTTAATAAAGTATAAAAAATCTCAAATAATATTCTTTCATTCTTTTATTTTGAATGGGCAATTATGGCAGAAAAATGGTCAGAATGTTACTGGTAGAAATTGTATTTTAGGTACTCGTGAAAAACTGTTAAAACTGCGTGAAGAATTAGCTCCTCCTTAGTTCAAAGTCATTTTTTGTTGTTTTGGCAGGACGAATAAATTGATTCATCGAAAAAAAACGTCATTCAAAATGTTTTGATTATCTAACGTTTTATTATCAATTTCCTTGTATTAAACTAAACTGGTAGTGCAGTGTAGTAACTCCAGCACGTTTATTAATTTGGCCTTTGGACAGTTTTCATCATCATCCTGTATGAATGATTATGAAACATCATAATATTGGTTTGAAATATACATTGAGCTTTTCAACTGAAATTTGACGCATTATTTTTTCGTTCTAGGACTCGGCTAACGTTTTGTAAAGACTTGATTAGCTTTATAAAGAAATCAAACCGGTTTTGAGGCTTACACAAAAAAGTTTCAGGCTAGTCATACACCATCGAAAATGGATAAGCGACTTGAATTGATTGTCTGCGTACAGATACTTTTACGCGTGTGTTTAAATTAATCGTAATACACTTCTAAAAACATGAAGATCGCCCCAATATATGTAAAAGGCAACGATTACACCTTTGGCTTGCTTTTTTGTGCACAATGTGTGCCACCGACAGAGTCAGTCTAGCCACAAATGACAAACCAACAAAAATCGGAACGTGGATTTCTTCTTGCTGTACCGTTTTCATTGTATGTCATCATTACTCATCACGACACTTTGGAACATCTTGGAACGAAATGTTATTTACACTATTATAGGTACATGTATGCATTGAAGTTCTAAATGTAAAATGCATTAGACCAGTAAAAGTTGTTCCAAACAAAAACACACAGTAGTATGTATATTCAATATTCTACCGTTTTATTTCTTTGTAACTTGTATGTAGGCGACTATGCAAGGAAATTTTCATAAAGTTTCCGTCAGACCGTCGTCTGTGCTTTATGCTATCAATCAGGCACAGTGATAAAGTAAATATATTATGCAAACAAAATTCTTATTTATTTAAACATAATTATAGTGATCTTATTATAGTGAATAGTGAATGCATGTACAACACACAACATTTCGTACTGACTGACCCACTTAAATGACCAATGAATGCATTTAATTTTGTACCAACCCAATTTTCTCAGACAGACAATTGTATTTAAAGAATCCATTTAATGATCTCATGATTCCCAGTTTCTCGTTAGATTAGAAAAGACGTTCACGAAAAAGTACTTTGAATTTCTAAAGCCCACCAGAGGGAGCCAAATGATCTATTGTTTAGTCTTTGAAGAACTCGCTATAGTATAATGGTTTATCAGATATTGTGTGATTCCATCGCTTCAACAAAATCTCGCTCTTATCTTCGTTTCACGAAACTAGGGTTGATAATTTGTCAAAGCTATAGTTGCTTACTTCGTCAATATAGCACTACAATCTAAGAACTAAAAAATGATAAAAGCAAGTGTTGAATTATAAAATACACCAATTTCTTACCAAACACTAATTAGAACTCGGGATTCGGGTGGTTTTATAGCAGATTGTGTTCCCATGCATGGACGTTATCACATCACTCTGTAGTACTACTATTGCAAAGTATAACTAAATGATAGTTTATCTTCTAACCAAAGTTGGACTGAGCTTGACGGAAATTCCAGTGTATGAAGAGATATTATAAAGAAAAATTATTATTTGTGACCAACTAAATACAGAATATATTTGAATCATTTTTTGTTCTGCCTTGGATTTAATGACATACAATGGCTCATCTGATGGTCGAGTATTATCATATTATACTGCTGTTTCTTACTCCTTTTTTGCAGTGCCGATGCCGGTCGGCACACTTCTTGGAACTGCAAGAAATGGATGTAGTATACAAGTTTTGGAATTCCCTTAATATGTAATGGTTATGAATATCCGAACAAATGTACACATAGTTTTATGGAAGCGCCTTGGACCTTTTAAAATAACGTATGCTAAACTTAATTTTCTTTCTAAATTATATCATGAATGACAAGTAACCTACTAAATCGACAACCAACAACATCACGCACAACAAATATTCTCTGGGACTTTAGCTTTAACCTGCTGAAAATTATTTCAATGTTACGCATACAATAGCGTAGAAATATTATTCGCATCTATATTTTTATTTATAATATAAATAAAACGGATACCCTATCATTAATATTTTTGTGATACTGTCAGATAAATATCAGTGGGAATGCAATTATTTGGAGAACACATAAAATAGAAAATGTTATACACACTAACTTCTATGATCTAGTTTTAATATGCTAGAATCTAAAAATCTTTAAAATTGGCCTTCATGGTTTAAATACAGCCATAATTGGCATCATGATTTATTTTGTAACGATATCAAATACTGATATTAACCCCTTTCACGAAATTATTATTATTAAATTGCGTCATAAGTACGATCACACAAATTGTTGATGGAAGTGCATTGTTTTATTTTGAGTTTTAAAGTTGCAACTAAATGGTAGTGATTTACAACTGCAACTTGGCAGTGCCAATGCTAAGAAATGAAATTAAAGAATGTAATTTTATCTCTATTTTAATCCAAAATTAATATTTTAATACAGCATGCGCATGTACAGTACAACTCAACGATAGTTTTTTTGTATTTTGGCAAGCGTATATTACACACTACCAGTGCATTATTTCGAGCTCTCATAATTCTACCTCTACCTCATTCTACCAGACTTTTAAAATTCTTTTGAATATTAAAATAATATTGAATAATCAACTGGTTAAAGACAATGCATAAAAAATGAATGGTTTCCTTTTGAATTCTGGTTTAGCGGTTGAAATAGGAAACATGCAAAATGCAAAGATACCGCATGGTGATTAATAGTTCCCACAGATCTCAAGGTGATTGTAATTTTTCCGTTTATTGATGAATGATGAAGCAATAAAACCCGTGGTCTTAAATCCTAACTTTGAAATGCTCTTGAATGGATGCAGAAAGTAGACATGAACATGCACCTTTTGTCTCTGCCATCAGTCTAGTCATCGTGCATAATGAAATGAAGTAGATAATTTTGTTTCTCATGTTATCATCACACGATATTTATAGATCTTCAGGTGGCGCTATATGGACGACTGCGACTCAGACATTTTAGTTATATTGCTATGCTTAATTGCATAGTACACGTGTGCACATAAATTTACTTGATTTTTACTTGATACAGCCGATAATGAAATATTCTATCCAAGGAACAACCCAGATTGCTTGGCTTACACATAGTATAAAAAGTTTGCAAAATAAATCTATTTTAACTACTTTAATCCAGAAAGAAGAAAGTCCTTTTTTCTGTAATGATGTAAAAAAAATTTGAAACATAATGAACAACAATTACACCGATTGCTGTGTGATCGTATTAACCACCAGAAACATAACCAACGCGGTTAGAGTGAATAAAAAAACCTGTCGAGTGTTTCAATGTGCGTGTAAACTAATGCTTATTGTTATAGCGAATAAAAAAGTGTGTGAGCCGCCTTCGAAACAATGCATTTGAAAATCTACTACAACGTAGCGAGTTTTTTAAATCTTTTAAATATTCTAAAGTATTTGTAACTTTTGTGGATTTTATGGCTACCTAAAGAAAAGTATTATATATTATTACAAGTATTGTAATTACAACTGATACTTCTGATGAATGCGTTCTTGCTTATCTATAGCATTTAATTATTATGTACTTTTTTTCTGATTCAACAATGGAAACATCACTTGTATAATATCACAAAGGAAGGTCATAGTCATAGTCTACATAACCATGTTAATAGCATTAAATTCACATACATTATTTGATTCTTTTTATGACGATATGGGTCAATCGGACCAGAAACTGGGAAGAAGGAAAATGTGCAACGATTTTTTCATGTTATTTGGGTTTTAAGATATATATACGCATCTAATTTGCTTGGTGGTCCCGCCCGTCAAAGCCATTATAATAACTACAAAATCGTTTCAGCGTACCTACACGAGGCAGACAAATGTTGTTGTATACTGTAAGTATTTAGAAGCGTTTTTGTTTGTTTGTTTGTAGAACGGCACACTATTCCAGGCCAACATGTATGATTTACAGCATCATATCATGATTCTAGCCTACCGACTGACTTTGAACTGAGCTGACTTCTGGCAACGCTATTGCGTGATCATCACCAGTGTTTTGCCTTTTGAACACGATATTACGTTTTTTGTGTAATACTTCATCCAAAACATATTGTAGGGCTAATTTTCCTTTCCATTGAGACCAATCATTTTTGTATGAAGAAATTCAGAGATTTTTGCTTTCGGGCATGTGTAATTTATTCAATTGTTATTTTCGGCACGATATTATAATCATTATATAATCTTGTAATGAACAAGTTTTATAGCTGGATTGGTAACTCGAAATTTCTTTCTTAGCAAAAGGTAGCTTTTCAACCTAAACCAAGACTGAGACTGGTTGGAGTATAGAATTGGTTGCTGAAATCATACTGACACAATCAGACAACAATACTTTTCTCAGGGCAATTTCCAAGGCCATAAGGATATAATGAAATGAAAGATCTTTACACGATGTAAACTCAGAGCAGAATGAATGTAATCGTTCCTTGTACGATGAAGAGAGCGACATCATATTATGGTTGATTATATCGCATAAAATAGATGCTACGCTTCAGAAATAAGGCTTACATGAAACGGGTAGATCATTGTTGGTGCGTCAAATGAGCAATGTGTATTTAGTTCTTTTTGTCAGTATTACCATTGTTGCCTTCTAAGTTGCGAATGTGAATTAAACCGATGCGTCATGCGTCTCCCCTTTTCTTCTACCTGCAATCTTTTATAAGTCGTAAATACTACCACATAAAATGCAGCACATTATATAATTAATATTATGATGAAGAATAATGGTGATGGCCGCTGTTTCGTATCACACAGGGTTTTTCAGTGCTATGCGTTTGTCAAAGTCAAACAAAACTGAGAACTGAGTGAGCAAACAACATGGCATTCGTTTGTACCCGTTTCTTTGTAATACATGTTCTGACAAATAAGATACCTAAATACTTGCTCAATAAACAGGCTGTGCCCACCACCGTAAACGAATGGGTAAAGAAGATGATGAGATGACGATACATCTTTTACTAGATTCGTTCATATTATAAACATGCTTGAAGGTTCAGGTTCCATGAATCTCTATCTACCTGTGGGAAAAAACCAGGTGACTATCGTAATCATCTTTTGGTACATAATAACAGTGCAAGCCACTTTCTTGCGCTAGCTTGTTCGGAATTTTCTGACGATGATATGAACAAGGCTTATGTCTTTTTAAAACAACCTGGATGGGTTCTGCAGCGTCATGCATGTCATGTCTTCTTAGTGAATTCAACGTTCAACCCCTTTTGTACTAATACGTGTAGTGAAACGAAAAGGTTGAAGAGCCAGCAGTAATAATAATAATGGAAAGGAGTGTGATGATGGCGATATACATTATTTCGCTGGTTTGCGTTTGGTACCAACCACTTTGCCTGCACTACCTACGCAAACAAAACCACACCATTGCATTATTATATTTTATTATCACTACAGCATAAAACTCATCGATGTCTTAAGACATTGCATTCTACTGCCAACTGCTGGCTTCAAAGTTTTGATCTTATTATTATTATTTAAAAGCTCATAACAATGATGGGGATGAAAAAATAAAACCTCATGAGCAAAGTTATTTCTGCAGTCATTATTAGACCAGCAACCGCAGAGTTCATCTACAGAAATTTCTCTTGCTGCAAAATTTCCTGTGCCTATCGTCTATCGTGAAATACCCCAGATTTACAGTTTCTTAAGTACAAAGCAAATTTTTCACATACATACATTTTTTAGTCATTTTGAGAGCGTGAATATTTTCATTGTATAATGGCAAACACGAACGGTGTGAATGGACACGCCAACGGTGTTGACGAGACTACATGGCCACCAAATCTACGAAACTTTGAGGAAATTGAAGAAGCCACAGGAACAATTTCAGGTGAGTGTCAATTCTAGCTCTAAAAACGAGAAGTGTTATTACTCATACATTAGAACAGCTCACACAAAAATTGACTACAATGTAAAATACATTGACTATGTCATTTTGTGACATTTGTAGGAAATATTCCGCCATGGGTTAAGGGCTCGATTTTAGCATGTGGAGCTGGCATGTTCCATTTTAAGGGTGGATCAGTGAAGCACTTGCTGGACGGAATGGCAATGCTTAGCAAAATTAATATTGATGGAGAAGCTTCGACTGTAAACTTGAAGCAGAAATTTCTCAAGTCAAGTGCTTACGAACGTTCCATTGAAGCTGAAAAACCATGCACAGTATTAATGGGAACGCCATTCATAGTGCAACCACTAAGACCATTTGTAAGCTATGCAAATAATATATAATTCATGTTTATTGCGCACATTGCATAAATCAACTTTATGAGTTTCCTCTGTGCATTTTGTATGCAATGGATAAAAAAGAAACGCTTTTTAATAAATTGCGTATTTACAGGGGCCTTACGAGTTCACAGATAACTGTCTCGGTCCCATGCATCAAGAAAACCCAGGTGAAATTTTTCTTCAGTCTGATGGCTCTACATACTTTTTCACTATCGACCCTGACACACTTGATGTGAAAGAGAAAAATCATTATCTAAAAATGTTCAATCTCTACTCAATGCGACCACTACCTTTGGAGGATGAAAATGGAGACTTGTATAATTTGGGAGGGACAATCACTGGCAGTTTACAATGTCAAGTGTTACGCATGCGTAAAGACGATCGAAGCAAGCCATTGAAAGAACGCTGGGAAATTATTAGCCAAATTCCTTCCAGAATGAAAACAAGTGGATCCATACTTCGTTGTTTTGGAATGACAAAAAACCACGTCATTTTCGTTGAGCAGCCGGCAGTTGTGAATGCTATGAAGATGACTGCAACTTATATTAAGCAATACTCAATGATGG
Source organism: Willowsia buskii (assembly GCA_034700685.1). Lineage (NCBI taxonomy): Eukaryota > Metazoa > Arthropoda > Collembola > Entomobryomorpha > Entomobryidae > Willowsia > Willowsia buskii. The sequence continues at coordinate 19,750 of JAQIXW010000948.1, forward strand.
ACTGGTAAGTACATAATGCGATTTAATGTGTTCTTTTCATCATAAAACCGCAAAACTGGTTTCTTTTCGCTTTCAATATAGCCCACTTATTGGTTTATCCCATTACGCTTATTGGTATATTGGTATCTACCTCAATGCAATACAAAGAATTGGCATGACGTATTTTGCTTATTGGTATGTATATTCTCATAACGTAACGTGTTTACTGTAATTCCCCAAAGGTTGGAGTGGCATCCAGACTTTTGCAACCGGTTTCATGTAATTCGTAAGGACACTGGGGAAGTCATCAAAACAGAGTTTCTGTCGTTTGCTGCTTTCTACGGTGTGGCCATTCTCAATGCTTACGAGGATGACAATAACAATGTGAGTGCGACTTGATTACTTTTTTTAAACACATTATTTTCTATTTAATCAGAGTTACCATTTAATTTAACTTGACCACTATGGTATCTATAGGTCGTCGTCGATTGCATTGCATTGCCAAATACTGATATTATGAAGGCCCTTCTCCTGGAAAATCTCATGTCTCCGGATGAAAGCATGGCAAACATTTATTCTGGCTCAATTGTCCGATATGTAGTTCCTCTCATCAAAGAATTGGGGGATGCAGAGGATAATGACAATTACATTGAAGACTACTATGACGAAGCACAAGCTATACGAAAAGGAGACAAGGTTGTACTGATTCCTGAAGTCATAACTGTAGGTGTGGATTTTGCAGTTATCAATCATAAATTCATTGGAAAGCCTTACAAATATGCGTATGCCATTAACACTTACGCAAGAAAAGGTGCAGAAACGGGTAACTGTGTTTCCAAAATAAATTTGGAGACGCAGGAAACACAAACATGGAATGGGAAGGAGGGTCAAGTTCCTTCGTATCCTATATTTATTCCAAATCCAAATTCGCAAGCGGAAGATGACGGAGTTTTGGTGTTTGGGGTAACTGAAGCCGCGATCTCAGAAAATGATGCCTCGTCCAATGCGATTGTCTTTCTGGATGCTAAATCATTTACTGAAATTAGTCGAGCGACTTTTAAGGAAAAATTTGCCGCTGCGTTCATTCATGGAATGTATCGGGCTGCTTGATTGATTGTTCGCAATAAGTATGAGACGAAACTCGTAACTTTCGTGAATATTCTGGTATTTTTAACGCTAACACTACGTGTATTATGTTTTCAGTTTTCAGTCTTTAAAAAATTTAGAAGTGTGGATTTGTTAAAACTAAGTATATATCACCTCATTTATATAAATGTTCGGAACAATATTTAACTTTTAGTACTTAAGTTCTTCTTTAAAACCCCATGTCATTTTCAAATCTGTCAAAAGTGTGGAGATAATTAATTCCTATGTATTTACAAGCGTTAATAGTGAAATGCATACAACGTGGAATCAGCTCTGGTGACTTTGTGCTTGTAAATTGTACTGGTTTTATGTGAGATGCAAAAAGTTAGAAAAGTAGTCAAAACTCGATTACCCTTAAAATTGTTCTTTTTCAACTGGACATTTTGTAATATTGAATATTATGCTGTTTATAATAAAAGTGTATTAAATGCTTAAAAAACTTTAGTTGGCAAGCCAGAATCATTAAAAATTAAATGATATGAGTGGTTGTGGTGCTCGGTCTTTATCTTCAATCCCTAAGACTCAATATACCTTTTGCCCAGGGAAGTCTTTGCTCTACTTTGCTTTATTACCCAGGCTTTTTGATTCAATGGGCTTTATGGCTCAGGCTTTTGACTCAATAAATCTTTTCAAACAAAAATTGGACTCAATGTTACAAGCGTCAAATGTACACTTTGTAAATGTGAAGACTCCATAAATTGAATAAAAATGTTAGCGACAATTGTAAAGATAAGATTACTCCTCGAACGCTGGACATCAAATGCTTTGCAACTAAACTTTTTCAGGGATTTTAACGTGTGCTTAATTTCAAAGCATATTCACCCTTGTTTAATTTGGAGATTGAACAAAATTTGCAAATTACATATGTAGCCTTACTGGCTACTGGGCATGAAAAATGTCATGTATTGCAAGACTCCAATAAATTAACATTTGTGAATGATTGTGATAGTTTTCATAGCTTTTTTAAAAGACCAAGTCGTTTTCTATGATACTTTATTATCTCTGGAAAACACTGAGGAGACTAACAACGACGAAACTTCATTCTGAAAAAAATTAAACTGCAGTGTAGTCCATCTTTAAATATTCACAATCAATGATATTTCATATTTTAATCTATATATCATTGATTCAAAATTCATTGAGTTCAAAATTGAACTATTGAGTCTAAAAACCTATTGAGTCTAAAATACCTATTGAGTCAAACGCTCTTTGAGTCTACGCAACTGTGTCAAAATGGTCATGAGTCAAACGACTTTGAGGCTTAAGACACCAAACCGTGGTTGTTTCACCATTTTGTATAGTATAAATCATGAATGCATTGAATGATGTAAGATGTAACTATTCCGTGAGAAGCAAAGTTTCATCAAATGTACCTGAAATTATAAAAAATATAGTTAAGTCATCACCAGCTCGTGCATCCTATGCCAGTGACTAGTATCCAAGAAAATGAAGTGTAAAATCTGAGTTTGTGTAAATGCATTGAGCCCAGCCGATGAACTTTTCCACGTGCTGAAAGACATGGCATGATATTATATGACTACAAGCTCAAGGTTTTGCTGTTGCATTTTCCCACGAACGATTAATTTAACGGAAATGAGTGTCCTGTTAAAAATGGTACAAAAAAAAACAAAAATGATAGTTTCACTTTTTGCCATTCTCATGTATGAAAACATTCCGATTAATTACTTTCTACTAAAATGTTGCTACTGTTGGGTTACTCTCTCATAAAGTGCGTCCATTTAAAAGAATGATCAAATTACATATTTTTATCTTTTTGGTATAATGCAATAATGGTATTATTGATCGTATCATTATGTGTTACCGTGCAGTCTACGTATTATGTATATGTTTATGAACATTTTTTCAGCGAAGCTGGGCCTAAAGTAATATGCTTGCCGTTACATTAACATGAATATACATATAATTAAAGTGAGTGATACCCTTTTTTACACTTGACAGAATGCACAAAAAATTGTGAGACAACGGTTTTGT
>JAQIXW010000949.1:0-22865 GCA_034700685.1 Willowsia buskii
ATAACACTCATGTCTCACTTCTTGTCACAAACAACATTAGAAAATCTTGTTCAATACTGAAATAGCAATAACCCTTATGTAGGTTTTGAATATAGGTTTGCCTGTTGTTGTCTGCCATCACAATTTTGAACTATTTTAGTCGTATATACCTTAGAGTGATACTAGTATTCCGAGCCTACTAAACTAATAACCATAACAGAAAAATCTACCTGGCTGATCCTTAGACACGGCAGACGGTCTTTGTTATTGTTGTGTTTGCTTGCATTTGCAATCTCCCATACCTCCACGAACATAACAACAACAACAGAGAGCTTGGCGTAGTGGCTTAACACTCAGTCAGTCAGTTATTGGTCACCCCGAGCCTTGAGAAGCTAGAAGATGGACAAAAACGGCGTCCGTTATAAACCGTAATGACGGCATAATCTTTTTATTGTAAACATAGAGCATGTGTCGTATCATTCTTTGAATTTTTAACACTGATCCTTTTCCGCATATATTTGTTTGAAATGTGAAACGGTTTTAACGGTCTTCACGGTTTTTGCTCTCCTGACTTAACAAAGCGATTTTTTAAGATTTTTGCAATGGATTAGTGGTTATCGTCGCTTTCATTTGTTTAAGCATAGACATCAACGGCCAACGGTAACCTTAAGAAACCGTTATAACCAGCCAATTGTGCAACAAGAACTTGGGGCATGTGTGGACCCATTCTTCCACAATTTCATCACTGATTAATTTCGATATTAACGTTTTTGAAGTGTGTAACGATTTTAATGATTTTTTAAAAGCCTTTTGCCCTCCTTTTGTAGCGAAATGGAGTGCAATATCTTTTTTTATCAACTAAACGATATGGGGTAACATTAAAAAATAAGTGTTTCATGGCCTCATTTGGCTTATTATTGCCGAATTAAAGCATATTCTGCAGGACGTTGGTTTTTGGTTTGGCAAGTTTTTTATATCCAAATGTTGTCAGGTTTATTTCTTTATAGTCAAACTAACTCATTTAAGAACAAGTGGTTTGTGGCTTATAAATCTGAGGCAGGTTATTTTACGGATTTTTTTAAATTCTGATTTTTACAATGGGATGCGCACTAATAACCGACGGCAACAGTTAGAAACCTTTAGAACGGTTAAATTTTGCAGCAGGAACAAAGAGCATGCGTAGGCTCATTCTTCAGAATTTTTGCACTGATTGCTGTTCACATTAACGTTTTTAAATTGTTTCACTATGTTTGCATTTCGGTCTTAAGGAAAGCGAACTTTTCAATTCTGATTTTTCCAAATAATGGCCCCTTCGACTCATTTACCATTTCTGCCAGAATTTGTTCCTGTGCTGAGCACATGAACCTGGCCTTTGCTAGTATTATTATAACTGTAATTATAGCAGGGTTTATTATTTCCATCAATATACTCATAGCTGGCATCGCAAAAATTGGATCGCAAAAAAATTAAACATTAAACGTAAAAATAAACTGTTATGTAGGTTTTCGATGTGCGAAACAACATTGCATAGCTGCCAGCTTACCTTTGTAAAGCTTTATTGTTCAGTGAGCAATATTATGTGGTATGGTATGTGGATTGTTTTAAACTATATGGAATTTCCTCGCTCTTCTTCCGCTACTCTATACTTTATATCTCATATGTACATAACATGCTAGACTATGCATAGACTTTTCTTTTCCTTACATTTAATACGAGCATTTATCTGCTTCTTTTTTCTTGCAAAAATAAACTCATATGACACGCGTCTGAAAAAAACTGTTATGACAGTTTTTTACCTGCAAAGCATTACGTAGCTACCAGCATATTTTAAACTCTGGTAGCGATAGTGCAAATCATTTTAGAAACATATCCACACCACAATATTTCAATATACATTATTAGGACTCCCGATAACAATCTATTTCTTGTAGTATAGTGGCAACTGCTGTTAACTTACCATATTTTCACAAGTGTACTACTACGGGCACTTCCGTATTTTCTTAGTCAAACTTGAGGAAATTTAATCAGGAATATACAGGTCAAAGTATTAAATTTAATGTCCATACACCAGTATTGACAGTGTAGTTTAAGAAAATAAGACACTTCAATTAAGAAAAAGCTTATATATTGGCAGTGTTTTTAGACTACTCCTAACATAAATCACAAAACGACTTCTTCATTTCCAGTTGATTCTTAATTTGTAAGTTTGTTGACAAGTAGTGCTAGTTTTTATAGTTTTAAACCAAATTTTGACCTGAAGTGCTAAATTGACTTTTAAAACGCTTGATGTATGTGTTCTTAGATCAGTTATATTAGCACGCAAAAGTGTAGCGGATTAGGTTAATCCTCAATGAGTCGAATGCAGCAGAGATCAACAAACGGCTACCCGCCTAAAACTAGTTGTAAGTATTTTTGCCGTTTTTATATATTTTTTTGGATTTGTTTTGTTTGCGTGAGATTCATCCTTGAAGTATTAGCGCATCAAATTTCCATAATTATTTTGTGATCTCAACACTATTATAAGTATCTTGGTAGTTTAAAAACACAAAACCAATACCAGTCTTTCCGGACTGCTGATAGGAATGCTAAAATCCAAGCCTAAGTTAAAAATCAAACTGCTTAATGAACATGAACTCAAACAATTCAATGGGATAAATATATCAGGGAAAAATTAAATAAAAACTTTTTCTGTATTTGTAAATATAGCAATTACGTAGTTTTAAAGTATTTTTGTTGTTAGGCAATGCATAATTATGTATACTTGTGTAAAATACTTTATCGTCTTAACGCAACTTTAACGTAAATTTGTTTCTTGTATCCTTTCCATCGTGTATATTTTAAAGGTGCATATGTATCCTACGCTTGCTAATGTTAATGTATAAAACTGGGTGTATACACATAGGCTTATGTTTCTATTCCAAACTCGCATTTAAATGCTAACTTAAATTTACTCATGTGTGACATGCTAGAGTAAAAATGAGTGTTACGGAGTTTTTTGCATGAAAAACATTTCATTAGTGGCAATGGCTACCAATTATTTATGAAAACATATAGTGTTTTAGACAACGGATATTGGAAGATAAAAATATACATATTTTAATTGGACGTGACTAAGATGAGTCACATTTTTCACCGATGTAGGTATGCTTTATAGGCAGCCGATTCCTTATGCTTTTATATAACATTCCTTTTATGATCATGAAGCATAAAAAAATTACCACACGTTCTTGTTATAGGAATACTGGAGACGCTTGTAATACACTGGAAACTAATTTTCTGAGAAGCCACTAAAACCATTTAAATTCCTAGTGGATTTAGTTATGGGGATCTAGAATGGCGGTAAGTAAATTTCCTTCGTTATTTTTTTAAAGCTTATGATCTTTACGCTTTAAGAAGATTGTTAAGTAATTTATCATTTCCTTTAAGCCGAACATTTTGAAAACTTCTAGCAAAGCAGCAAAAAATTGCAGCCACAGCTACATTGACTTTTAGCGTTTTCAGACGCTTTTCTCGTGTCTCAAGCAATAAGTTATTTTGTTCCGGTCAATTTCACATGTTTATTCAATAGCAGGCTAAATCATCTCTTGCATCAGTACATTCTGTAAGGCGTTGTGTGCATTTAACATTTAAAAAAGGCGAATTAGTCCCGTTCAACCATATTATCACCAATAATGGTAAGTTTACATTCAAATATTTTTAGGTTGGATAGCTATATTGGTAATTACGTATAATTAAGAATTGATTCCTTTATGTTTATAAATTGTGGCTGTATTCGAATCGCAAAAGAACCAACAGTAATTTTTTTAAAGTCGTCCAAAAGCAAAGCACGATCACATAGTTTGGGAAAGGTTCTTATAAAGTATTTCTGTAACGCAAAGAAAATTTTAAATCTGTTAACGTTATTGACTTTTGTAATTTGACCCTTTTAAAATATCGCGATTCAAAGGTTTAGAAAATTTTCACTTTCAGAGGGTGGATTACGATATTTGAAAATTGTTCTTATTGAACAAGTTTATGTTACTCGTTTGCTTGCGATTGCATGATTTTGCTCGTAGGCCATTTTAATAATCACTTTGCAAGAAAATTCCGCTATCAGTTGGTCATATTCATTAGTAATTTTTTTACATTTACAACTGTCTAATGCCAAATGCTTTTATAAATTAAATGATTAGATGCGATGGAGAAAATCAAAAACTTTGACCGCATTTTTCGGATATGCAATTCTTCAATACTTACTAACGCTGGCAACCGCCAATATTTCATTGGATCTGTCTCGCTGTTTTGTTAGCGTCGTTAAGGAAAACGGCTATAACTCCACGTTTGTAACTACATTTAATGACGAAAGCACGTGGGCAGTGTATGGGGGACTGCAAAACTGGAGCTGGAGCCCAAATCTCACTGAATTCGAAAGCAACATTTCACCTTTGTCATTGGGCTACTTTAGATTTGATTTTCGTCTCATGACCTTTTGCATTGTTTTTGTTTTACAAACAGAGACGCTACAAAGCACAGTATACGCCATTCAGAATTCTGGCTACAGCACGTCTGACTATGCTCTGGTACTTGTGTACACATTCAATGAAGAAGGTGAGGTCTACAAAGGATTCAACGATGGAAAACGTCATCCTCAGGTAAGATCTTTGCCGTTTTCTGTAGACATTGCGTTTTTTGGGGTAGAGCCAAAATCAAGGGATTTGTTTATTCGTGGAATGTATTGTTACAATTGCGACAGAGGCTATGGTAAAATAATGGCATTACAGGTGCATGAAAATGCAGCGACTTTTTACTTAGTCACCTCAATGAAGCGAATATTGGGTAGAAGGCATACACATAACAACGGTTTGGAATCTACATGGTACGCATTGGCAGTGTCACTTTCTTACCTCAACCATTCAAAATTCAATAACTGCCAACACTCGAAGAATGAAAACACAATGTATCACTACTTTGCCAACTGTGATGGCACTCTCGTGTTGCTCCAAATTGCATTGGAGGCTTCAAATACGTCAGTTTATGAGTTGCAAAGTTATGATTCATACAGCGACCCTTCGAAGAAATGGCGTCTTCTCTTTCATTTTATGAGTTATTGGCACAATAATCCAAACTATAAGAAATACCCCACAACTGATGCAAACCATGTGCTTAGATGGAAAACTGTAGCCATATATTTCGTCCGATGGAGGTACATGTATTGCAAGTTAGTAACAGCAAATAATGGCAATGCTTGGAATACATATGCTGGCGTCTTTGATCCCGAAGTTTGGGTCGCAATAGTTATGATAACAATAGGCTTTGGCTTCTTGTTACAAAAAACATTGTGCTCAACTATCGCAATGATGCAAGTGTTAGTCAAGCAGGCAATCAGTACGAGCCAAAAGTATCACAAAGTGGCAGGATTGTATTTTTTATTTGGTTTGTTTTGTTCTGAATGGTATGGTTCTCGACTGTCAGCAAACAATCTATTCATGAACGACAGCATGTCTACTCATGAGTATTTTAGACAGTCGTACAGAATTTTCGCTACTAACCACGCATATCGTGAAACAGAATTTAATTCGAAGAGTACAAATTTTAAAAATACTGTATTTAGAGCCTTTGGAGTAACCACCGTGAAAGACATACTTCTTCCCAAAGATATAAATCTACCCACCATATTCTCTGACAAATTAAAAATGATTGCAGAACGAAAATTGATCCTGCAATATTATGATTTGCCAGCATTGACGGCAATATTGCACAAGGCTGAAAAAGCAATCATTGATGACATGTACGTATGTGGGTATATTCCGTATTTTATTCCGGTAATGAAATTCGTAAGAATGTGGGGGGTGGGTTCGAAGTTGCTCTCCAAGCAACTTGGAACTTTGGTTCACGCTGGCTTTCGCCAGCATATCAAAAAAATACAACTGCATTTTAATGCAGTAAAAGAAAAAAACTGGTCACAAATAACTGTGGCTTTACAAAAGCCGTACTCATTTTCAATGACCTCACCCCTGGGAAAAGTTGTGATTTTGCAGTTGTCTATCATCTCGTTTGCGTTAGTAATGTTTGTTTTGGGGCATTTTCAAAAATGGTTTTCTTGCAAAGCCATTCTGAAAAGTGTTGGTAGAGCTCAAAAGAAACTACGGAGGCTTATGCGTTTCAAGTCACGAAGGGTTCGTGACTGGATTAGTAGAAATTAAGGTTGCAAGTCAACATATTTCATAATTTATTAAAACAATTGGATGTGTTAATAGTAGGGTTTTTGTTTGATGTATGCAAATTTAGAAAGCATATCTGAATAAGCATAAATTACACATCGTTACGCATTTGAAATGCTAATAAATAAAAAGCTTGTTATAAGCTAAATTTACAAATGTAAACTTTAAAATGTTAATGCAAAAATTGCACAGCTTGACAATGTCTAATTTAAATTAAAAATGTGTAAATATCAATATATAATATATTACATACATTACATATTACATTATTAAGCACACGTGTTTTGCACTAACATCTATTTTACTTTCTGGCAATGATTCACCATCAAATTACAATTGCGAACAAAGAAGGAAATTACAGTAAAACAATGTGTAAACCTTAATTTAAAGCTGCATTATCCTGTTTCCTTAGTGTAATGTCATCAGGAAAAAAAATCACAAAATACGAAGTAATGAAAAAGCATGAGAGAGAACACGGTAAGAGATTTTCAAGAGAAATAGTCCATATCATTTTCCACCATTTTAGGTAGGATTTTGATATTTCTTTTGTAAAAAAATTTTGTCATGAAACATGAAAATGGAGGTATCTTCGTACCACTTAGCAGGGTTAGTACTTATTGGCATTTAGTTTTTCGTTTATTACATTCAAACAAAACTTAAAATTCCAGAAAATAGGGCACCAAGAGATTTTAATTGCGCATTTAACGTATTATATTGCATATATTACGTATGATACTATTTTATACCCAGTTAGCACTAATACATATCGTGTTTTCTCGAAATGGTATTTATTCAAATTACCACGAGTAAATGCATAAATAAAATACCAAAGATGTAATGCAAAATTAGTATAAACGATTTAAGACTCAATATGTTAACTTCAAGAATATGAAATTGTAAAAAAATAATAAAAATAACCAGTTGGGGCTTTATGCGATATATCGAAGAAAACCCACTGAATAAAATCATACAACTACAAAAAAATACAAATGCATGAATAAATTAAAGTACCTCACCACACTCAAGGTATTAGCTAGGTATTAAATATTGCTTGAAAAGGAAAACAACAATATAACAGTAAAAACTAGCAAGTAAATTAATTGCATTACATTTTCAAAGATGACAGATAATTTTATTAAAAAATTGCAAACAAAATTATTTGTAGGAACATGTTATTGCTGTTATTCCTAAGTATGATGAAATTACCCATTTATAAGATTTCAAAAATGTCTACGAGTAATCAAAATAGCGTACTTCGTTAACAAAAAAAAGAAATTTGAAATTAGTACACCATTAAACAATTTCCAAATATATCCAAGTCCACTCAGTTTAGTTTGTTGAAATGGAACGCTCTCAGCTTTTCAATCTGAATCAATTTACAACTTTCATAGCTTTTACCATAACTATATGATATTTATACAGTCTAGATTCAAATTAGTCTTAAAAACCGCCCCTTGGTTTACACATGGGCTCCTGGCCTGACCACCTGATTGGTCGTTTGGGCAAAACAGGCTGATGATGCCGACGCAGTCCTGCAAAAAAATATGTAAACAATGACTGAGTTTTGATTATTTCTTTTTCCACACACTGTACCTATGTAAATTTAAGGCATTTTTCTAGTCTAATAGCTAAGTATCCAATAAATAGTATATAATATTGTTTTAAAGTACGAAATAGACACCAAGTAACTACATTGCCTCATTGAAATCCTTACCTTGAGCATACCTGGCAACCAATTCAAGTTTACTCATGCGCAAGAAACAACAGAAGGGGCTTTTCTTTGAGAATTTACGATTAACCATATTGGTTTTTGCGTGGTTTTGTAACTAAGAATTATTCAACATTAACAGTTTAATCCTTTTACCCCTACACAAGTTTTAGATTTAAAACACTCGTTTTCGAATACGTGACCCAACAGGACGATATTTTATACCCTTTGTCTAAATATATTATTTGTTTCCACAAAATATAATAATTATGTCTTTAAAGTTTCAATTTATTTATTTAAAACCTGTAAAAACTAAAGATAGTTCTAAAACTGTGTAAAAGTTAGATATTTCTTAAAATCTGAACCATTAATTTATCATTGTGCTCACAAAACACATCCACAATTTTTTAAAACATGGCGTTTTCTTGCAACAAAAAATCAATCCGAAAACAAGAACAATTGAGATTATTAGAAACTATCCCTAGCATTTCTGAAATTTAGAAGCTTGTTTCGATGGATTGCTTGGAAACTTTCCGCGAACCCGAATCGAAAATTGACAAAATTTACTGTGAAACTAAGCACATCACATTTTTAGCATCGCATTTTTAAGATCAATAGAAGCATTGAAGTCTCCGTTTGTTCCCTCCAAACTCGAAGCCAGGAAAACTTGGGAGATACATCTCTCGCCATCTTCAGCATCCCTGAAGTGGAGAATTCTGTGAAGATTTTCAGTTCTTCTAGGGCAAATTGGAATTTTGGAGTGCTCATGGGAGGGAAGGTCAACCCGGTTTGGAGCATTGGGTCACCGTCAGTCAGGCACAAGGCCAGATGGAGTTCACCGTTCGGATGACACGAATGAATATTAAAAATTTCTTTGACGTAACCATCAATTTTTTTCATAAACGTGGGTATTCAGTCATTGTTCGGTATGACTAGGTGGCAACGTGTTTTTGCAGAAAATAGGTTTATCGTTTTAATAAACATTTGTCTAACTTTCTCAGTTTTTTAAATACCTCCTGCCACTAATATTACTAGAAAAACCTGTTCAATACTGAAATAGCATTGATAACTATGTAGGCTTTGAACATTATTTGCACTTTTGATCGAAAACGTATGTCAGAGTATTGCTGGTATTTCGAACATATTAATATTAACGTAACTGAGCATATTTATCTGGGTGTATCCTTTCCTACAATATATTCATTACATTACAATATTATAATTACAAGTAAATTTCCTCAGTCATGTTCATGCTTATCATAATGGTTGTGGTAGCAATAAAAGAAACTTGTTGCGAGCTGTAGAAAGAAAATGCAAGTTAAAATTTATGCACCGAGAAAGCAATTAAATAATCAGATTCAGTCAATTAAAAGTCAAACTGATGGGGACACTTCAACAGAAGTGGATGGTAAACTACTGGTCTTCTTTTCATCCATAACACTCATGTCTCACTTCTTGTCACAAACAACATTAGAAAATCTTGTTCAATACTGAAATAGCAATAACCCTTACGTAGGTTTTAAACATAGGTTTGCCTGTTGTTGTCTGCCATCAGAATTTGAACTGTTTTAGTCGTATGTAATACTGGTATTCCGAGCCTACTAATCTAATAACCATAACAGAAAAATCTACCTAGCTGATTCTTTGACATGTCAGCCGGTCTTTGTTATTGTTGTGTTTGCTTGCATTTTCTTCGCAATCTCCTATACCAGCACGAACATAACATCAACAACAACAGAGAGCTTGACGTAGTGGCTTAACTCTCAGTCCGTGTGTTATTGGTCACCCTGAGCTTGGAGAAGTTTTAAAATGGCCAAAAACGGCGACCGTTATAAATTGCCATAATGGCGAAATCATTGTATTATGAACATAGGGCATGTGACGTATCATTCTTTGAATTTTTAACACCGATCCTAATTTCTGAAATAAATTTAAATAAATAAATAAACACGCATAAATTTTTCTGAAATGTGAAACGGTTTTAACGGTCTTCACTCTTTTTGCTATCCTGACTTAACGAAAGCGATTTTTTTAATTATGATTCGGGCACCTTACGAAACTGTTATAACCATCCAATTGTGCAATAAGAACATGGGGCATGTGTGGACTCATTCTTCCACAATTTCATCACTGATTGATTTCCATATTAACATTTTTAAGTGTGTAACGATTTTAATGATTTTTTAACCCTATTTGCCTCTGCTTTAGCGAAAAGAAGAGCAATATCTTTGTTTTTTTCAATACAACGATATGAATTAACATGAAACTAAATGTTTGGAGGTCACATTTGGCTTATTATTGCAAAATAAAAACATATTCCGCACGATGTTTGCTTCACACGCACTGTAAGCTTTTTTTATCCAGAAGTTGCCAGGTTTATTTACTTATAGTCAAACTTGTTCATTTAAGAAAAAGTAGTTTGTAATTTAATAAATCTGCGGCAGGTTATTTTACGGATTTTTGCAAAGCCATTGGCAAAAGTTAGAAACCGTTAAATTTTGCAACAGGAACATGTATAGGAATCATTCATTTTTATTTTTAGCACTGATATCTGTTTCACATTAACGTTTTTGAAATGTTTCACGATTTTCGCATTTCTGCCTTAACGAAAGCGAATTTTTCAATTCTGATTTTTGCAAATAACGCCACTTCGCCTCATTTACCATTTCTGCCAGAATTTGATCCCACACTGAGGAAACGACTGGCCTTTGCTAGTATTAACATAACTGTGTATATATAACAGAGTTTATCAGTTAATCATATACTCATAGCTGGCATCGCGAAAATTGGATCGCAAAAATACACTGTTGTGTGTAGGTTTTCGACTTACGAAACAACATTGCATGGCTGCCAGCTTATCTTTGTAATGCTTTATTTTTCAGTGAGCAATATTATATGGTATTGTATGTGGGTTTTTGAACCCAAATAGCATTTCATCGCTCTTCTTCTGCTACTTTATATCTCATATGTACATAACCTGCTAGACTAGGCATGGACTTATATTTTCCTTACACTTACAATTAGCATTTATCCGCTTTTTTTTCTTACAAAAATAAACTCATATTAGACACATGCCTTCATAAAAATAATTGTTTTGACGGTTTTTGACCTGCAAAGCATTACATAGCTATCAACATATTTTTAAACACCGGTAGTGATAGTGCTTATAATTTTAGAAACAGATTTACACAACAATATTTCAATACAAGTTATAAGGACTCTCCATACCAGTCTTTATCCTATCTGTTTCTTGTAGTATAGTGGCAACTGCTGTTAACTTTCCATATATTCATAGGTGTACTACGAGCACTTGCGTATTTTCTTAGTCAAACTTTTGAGGAAGATTAATATGGAATAAACAGGTTAAATTATTAAATATAATGTCAATACAACAGTATTGACAGGGTAATTTAATACATTAAGATACTTTAAGAATTAAGAAGAAACTTATATAGTGGCAGTGTTTTAGCACTTCTCCCAAAGATAAATCCCAAATAGGCTCCTAAATTTGTAATTGTTTCTTAATTTGTAAGTTTGTTGACACCCAGTGCTAACTAAATTGACTTTTGAAGCGCTTGGTTGATTTTTGTTCTTAAATAAGTTAGATTGGGACGCAAAAGCGTAGCGTATTTGGCTAACCCGCAATGAGTCAAATGCAGCAGAGATCAACAAACGGCTACCAACCTAAAACTAGTTGTAAGTATTTTCGTCAATTTTAAATATTATTTTGGGATTTGTTTTGTTTTTGTGAGATCCATCCAAAGAGTCTTAGCGCATCAAATTGCCTTAATTTTTTTGTGCTAAGCTGTCATCTCGACACAATCATCAGTTTATAGTTTATAAACTTAATAGTTTAAAACACAAAACCAATACTGGTCTTTGCGGACTGCAGATAGGAATGCCAAAATCCAAGCTCCAAGTTAAAAAATCAAACTGCTTTAAATACTTTTGGCCGCATACGTGTAGAGTAGTACGGGTATTCCGAGCATTAATATTGACATAACTGAGCAAATTCATCCGGGCATATCCGTTCCTACATTATTTTCGTAACAAGTATTTCAAATGATGGCTCCAAAAAATGAGCAAAAATAAAATGTTATGGAGTTCACGCCATGGTATTTCCTGCAACACTTAATATCTCATATGAACATAACAGAGTAGACCATGTATAGGCTTATCTTATCCTTATATTTACAACTGGCATTTACGTGCTCTTTTTCCCTAACGAAAATAAACTCATATGTGGCACTGCCCGAATAAAAATAACTGTTATGACGGTTTTTGTCCAGCAAAGTATTGCATAGCTACCACCTAAATATAAACAACGATAGTGATAGTGCTAATAATTTTTGGAAGTTTTGCTCACGCCACAATATATCAATATACATTACTAAAACTCCACTTATCAGTCTTTATCTGTAGTAAAGGGGTGACTGCTATTAACTCACCATTTAATCACAGGTGAACTACTGTCATATTCATAATTTCTGAGTAAAACATTTGAGGAACTTTAATCTACGATATATAGGTTAAAGTGATATTACTTAAATTTACTCATATATGACATGATCGAGTAAAAAAGAGTGTTACGAAGGTTTTTTGCGTTAAAAACATTTCAATAGCAGCAATAGCTACCAGCTCTTTATGATAACTTGGCACTAAGTGGCAGTGGATATTGGAAGACAAAAATATACACACATTACCAGGGCTTGAGTCACATCATCATTTTTCGGTTGTAGGCATGCTTTAAAGACAATATATTTCCTATGTTTTTACATAATATTCCTCGTATGATTATTACCAATAACCTAACAATTACCATCCGTTTTTGATGTAGAAATACTGGACACACTCGCTAAAAACTCGAAACTAATTTTCTAAAAAACCACGAAGCCATTTAAATTCCAAGTGGATTTAGTTATGGGGATCTAGAATGGCGGTAAGTAAATTTGTCAAAGTATGTCTCGTTATTTTACAAAGCTTATGATCTTTACGCTTTTAAGAAGATTCTTACATTTAACTACTTATTACATACTTTAAGAGGAAGTTTACATTCAAATATTTTTAGATAGTTGGAAAGCCTTAATGGTAACTACGTATAATTAGGAATTGATTCATTTATGATTACAAATATTCGAATCGCCATAGAACCAACAGTAATTTTTTAAAAGTGATCTAGAAAAAAAGCACGATCACATAGTTCGGGAAACTTTCTTATCAAGTAGAAACGCGAAGAAAATTTTAAAGCTTCTTGCCGTATCACCTTAATTTTTTTCACTCACCGTTGCCAGTTTAAGAAGATAAGCGCTGATGCTTGATCTTTTAATAATACGGCTCTAAAAGGCTTACAAGCAAGCAATCCACCCACATGGGTGGATTCGTGATCTCGTAGATACGTACATTGAATCATGTTGAATACTCGGCGCCACAAGATTGATTTTTGTAATTTGAGGCTTTTAAGATATAACCGATTGAAAAGTGTAGAAAACTTTCATTTTGAGATTGTGGATGACAAGATTTTGAAATTTGGTCTTATTGAACACAAATTCGTTACTTATTTAATCGCGATTGTATGATTTAGCTCGAAGCCATTTTAATAATCGCTTTGCAAAAAATTCCGTCTCTAGTTTGTCTTTTTCATTATTAAAAAATCATTACATTTACAACTGTCTCATGTAAAATTATTTAACAAATTGAATAAATAGATGCGATGGAGAAAATCAAAGACTTTGACAACACTTTTTGGATATGCCATTCTTCAATACTTACTAACGCTGACAACCGCCAATATTTCATTGGATTTGTCTCGCTGCTTTGTAAACGTCCTTAAGGAAAATAACACCAACCTCGCTTTCGCAACCGCATTCAATGACGAAAGCACATGGACGGTGTATGGAGGATTGCGGAACTAGAGCTGGCACCCAAATCTCACTGAATTCGAAAGCAACATTTCACCTTTGTCATTGGGCTATTTTCGATTTTATTTTCGTCTCTCAACCTTTTGCATTGCCTTTGTTTTACAAACAGACACTCTGCAAAGCACAGTATCCGCGATTGAGAAATCTGGCTACAGCACGTCTGAACATGCTCTGGTACTTGTGCACACACCTACTAAACAAGGAGGGGTATATTCGGGATTCAATGATGGCCATCATTTGCACCAGGTAAAATCTTTGCCCTTCTCTGTAGACATTGCATTTTTCGTGGTAGAACCAAAATCAATGTATTTGCAAATTGTCGGAGTATATTGTTACAATTGTGACAATGGCTATGGTAAAGTCATGGCTGCTCATGGGTATGAAAATACTTCAAATCTATACACAACCACTTCAACCAAGCAGATAGTAGGTCGAATGCATACACACAACAATGGTTTGGAACCTACATTTTACGAATGGACACTATCACCTAATTACTCTTATAAATATAAGTCCGATGAATGCGAATATTCAAAAAATAGGAACATATTGCATCACAACTTTGTCAACTGCGACAACAATTTCATGTTGTTCCAAATAGCATTGGAGGTATCAAATACGTCAGTTTTTGAAATGCAAAGTTTTGATTTATACAGCGACACTTCGAAAAAATGGCGGCTTAACTTTTAATACAAGGCTTATTGGCATGGTAGTCCACACTTTAAAAAGTACCCAACAGATAATACAAACCATTTGCTTAGATTTAATACTGTAGCCATTCATTTTATTAAATGGATGTACATGTATTGCAAGTTCATAACTGCAAATCATGGTAATGCTTGGAATACATATGCTGGCGTCTTTGATCCCGAAGTTTGGGTAACTATAATAATGATAAATATGGGTTTTGGTTTCTTGTTACAAAAAACATTGTGCTCAACTATTGCAATGACGAAAACGTTCGTCAAGCAAGCTATCATTATGAACAAAAAGTTTTCTAAGGTGGCAGGATTATATTTTGTATTCGCTTTGTTTTGTTCTGAATGGTATGGTTCTCGACTGTCATCAAACAACCTTTTCATGAACGACACCATGTCAACTCATGAATATTTTAGACAGTCGTACAGATGGTATGCTGATAACCACGCATGGTACGAAGCACTTTTAAATGCGTTGAGTACAAATTTAAAAATTACTTTGTTTAAAGGATTTGGGGTAACCACCGTGAAAGACATATTAATTCCCAAAGAAATAAATCTACCTACCAGATTCACTGACAAATTAAAAATGATTTCAAAACGAAAATTGCTACCTCAACATTGGAATTTACCAAATTTGTATGCAATACTGCACATGGCTGAGAAAGCTATCATTGACAGCAGGTATGTATGTGGGTATATTCCGTATTTTATTCCGGTGACTGAAGTCATACAAATGTGGGGAGCGGGCTCGAAATTGTTCTCCAAACAACTTGGAACTTTGGTTGACGCAGGCTTTCGCGTGCATATCAACAACATATGGCTACATTTTTATGCAATCAAGGATAAAGTCGCCTGGTCAAAATTAACTGCGGCTTTACAGAAGCCGTACGCATTCTCAATGACCTCGCCACTGGGAAAAGTTGTGGTTTTGCAGTTGGCAACCAATTTGTTTGTTTTCGCAATGTTTCTGTTGGGGCATTTTCTTAAATGGTTTTCTTGCAAAGCCATTCCAAAAGCTGTTGGTAAAACTCAAATGAAAATACGGAAGGTTGTGCGTTTAAAATTACACAGGGTCCGTGATTTGGAGGTTTTAGAAATTAAGGTTGCAAGTCAACATGCCTCATAAATTAGTAAAACATTTGGATATGTATGAAGTAAGAAAGTAAGCTTCTCTTTCAATCTTAAGTTTTGAATTAACTTTTTCTTTCAAGATGCTGTATTGTATGTAGCTTATCTGAAATATCATAAAATACACATTGTTATGCATTGAAATGACAATTATATAAACTAGCTAGTTATAAATAAGGAAAATTTACACCTGCAAACTAAAGTACTAATATTAAATATATTTCACTTTTTTTCTCCAATGGCTACTTTTTTCTTGCAATAATAACCATTAAGTTATCACGAGTAAATAAATAAATAAATTACAGTACAAATATATGTGAATGTTAGCTGAAAACAGCATTTTCATCGGTTCTCCTAGTATCATTTAATCAAGAAAAAACAAAATGGCTAGTGTTTATTGAGCATACAATAGGAGATTTTAAACAGTAATGGACCATATCAAAGTGCCTCACCAAAAAATAGGAGGAGTGGATCCTATAGAATTTGGTGAATAAACTTTTAATCCTTTTTGTCATCAAGGTTTTGCTAACAAATGATTTTTCGACACGTGTATTTTTTAATATTCATCGTCTGATGAACTGCCTATTTGTAAGATACTTTTAACAAATAAAAGCAAGAGTAATTAAGCAACGTGTTTCGGTATAAAATATTTTTCTTTGGACTAGCTAGTAAACCTATTTCATATATGTTCAGAGCATGCTCGTTTTTGTTTGTTTAAATTCACACTTTCTTTCTTCCTCAGGTTTTTAATCTAAATCAAATTTCAGCATTCATGGCCTTTATGGTCTCATGTTTTATGGCTTTGATGTCTCAAAACATATGATTTTGAAAACATTTACACAAATATATAATATATGTTTGTATTCTTTTGTCTATTTTAATTTTTCAGTCAACTTTTTAATAGTTTTAGTATAATGCTCTCAAGTTTACATTGTCACAATAATTAGTCTTTAAATTAAAGCATATAGTAAAACTAATATATATTTCCTTCACAGATATATTCAAGACTATAGCTAGTCAAAGCGTCAGCTCTATATAGAACATTCATACCTGAAGACGCTAATACGACAACGAGCTGACATGCCATTCAATACTAATGTATTTTTCTGCATTACATATATTTTCTAAAGTTACATACATCTATAGCCTAACCTTTAATGTAATCAAGACATGCAAAGAAAGGGCTATAATTGGTAACCAGATACTTGAAATTTTTTTGTTCTTTTTATAAATATTATTGGTGGCTTACTAGGGTGGCTTATTTTTCGGACTAGTTGTCTATGTCTGCTAACTCTGCACTGGTCTTTTCGGATAATGAACGAATGAGCGAATGAACTTCCGAAACGTAGGATGATAATAAACAACCTTTTGCTCCAGCGTTCAACTAAATCATTGTAAATTAAATTGGGATTTCAAAAGCTGCAGAAGTGCTTTTAAGCAAACTTAATGCTAGGAAAATAGACTCTAACACAATACTGTCGGACGAAAGCGATGAAAGCGAGTTTTACAATATTTTAAAGTTATATATGCGGCAAATTTACAAATTTAATGAATTCATATTCCATTTCTTTTTACATGAAATCTAAACAAATGTTCGTGTTAATAATATCGCCCTCAGCAATACTGAAAATTATGTTTTGAGGAAATATAGGTTTTGCAAATTAGTTTTTTACTAATAGATTTTTGCGTACCGATGTTTTGAGGTTATATATTTTTAGGGAAAATCATCATAATTATATGGTATTTATAACTATGTAAATTTATGGCATTTTTCTTAGGAGATAAATGTCTAATCAATGGATAAATGATTGCTTTGCTTTGATTAAATCTAGTTAGCAGAGTCTTTGGAAACGACATTCAGATTAAGTTGCTTCAAAATAAAACTTATAGGGAGTATCCAGCAGATGGGGACAATTAACTCCTGGTCTTCTATTTGTCCATAACACTCATGTCACACTTATTGTCACCGTCAATACTAAAAAACTTGTTTAATACTGAAATAGAAATAACCGTTATGTGAATTTTCAACATTAGTTACTCTTTTGAACATTTTAAGTCGCATACGTGTGGTAAAGCAATGCTTGTTCTCCTAGCATATTAATATTATCATAGATGAGCATATTTATCAGGGTATGTCCGTTCCTACAATACTTTCATAACCGTGATCATATATGGTGGCCCCGGAAAAATAAACAAGATTGTGTAAAAATAAACTGTTATTGAGTCCTCGACATGGCATTTCCTGGCCGCTATACTGCTTCTCAACACTTTACGTCTTATTTGCACATAACATAGTAGACCATTTATTGCCTTATTTTTTCCTTACATTTATAACTGGCTTTAACTGCGACATTTTTCTTACAAAAATAAACTTATATAAATGACACGCGCCTAAATAAAAAATTGTTATGACGGATTTTGACCTGCAAAGCATTTGGTAGCTACCAGCATATTTTTAAACACAGGTAGCGATAGTGCTAATTATTTTAAAAACATATTCACAATACAATATTTCAATATACATTACTAGACTCTACACATCAGTCTTTATCGGTTTCCTGAAGTAAAGTGGTAACTGCTATTAACTCACCATTAAAACACAGGTGTACTACGGGCACTTTTGTATTTTCTGAGTTAAACATTTTTAGGAAATTAAATCTACGATATACAGGTTAAAGTATTACAGGTATTAACCATACAATAATTTTGTCTGTTGCAATTGTAGCTAATTTAGAAGTTTCTCGATACGTAGTGTTAATATTTGCAGTTTTTAAACCAAATTTTCGCCTGAAGTGCTTGATTGACATATTAAGCGCTTGGTATATTGGTTATTATATCAGTTATTTCAGCACGCAAAGGTGCACCGGATTTGCTTAACCCGCAATGAGCCGAACGCGCCACAGATCTGCAAACGGCTACTACCCAAATACTAGTTCTAAGTATTTTCGAAATTTTTGTATAATTTCTTGGGATTTGCTTAAAACACTACGCTATTTGTTTCTTGTATCCTTTCCAACGTGTATATTTTAAAGACGTACAGGTATCCTAAGCTAATGTTAATGCATATAACTGGATGTGTACACATAGGCTTATATTTTCATACAATCGATTCCTATTTCGCATTTATCTGCTTACTTAAATTTACTCATCTATGACATGAGTAAAAATAAGGTTACGAACGTTTTTTGCATGCAAAACATTTCATTAGTGGCAATAGCTACCAGCTATTTATGAAAACTTATAGTTGGCAGTGTTATTGACAGCGGATATTGGAAGATGAAAATATACGCACGCTACCAGGACTTGAGTCACATGAGTCATTTTTCGGTTGTAGGAATGCTTTATAGAAATCATATTCCCTATATTTTATCTAATATTCCTTTTATGATCATAAAGTATTAAAAAATTACCATACGTTTTTGTTATAGGAAAAGTGGACCCAATTCTTATAAACTGGAAACTAATTTTCTGAGAAGCCACAAAAACCATTTAAATTCCTAGTGGTTTAAGTTATGGGGATCTAGAATGGCGGTAAGTAAATTTGTCTTAATTTGTCTAGTTTTTTATGAAGCTTATGATCTTTACGCTTTTAAGAAAATTGTTACGTATTTCATCATTTCCTTTGCGCCGAAATCTTTCAAAACTTATAGCAAAACAGCTAAGGAAGAAAGCTACATTGACTTTTAGCTTAAATAAGACATAGTTTAAAACAATAACGAACAACTGTGTGTCTGTTGTTAAAAGCCTAACCTGGCATTAGAAACCAGTTATTTCAAACGCTTGTTTCGTATCTCGAGAAACCTGTTGTTTCTTTTCGGCCAATTTAACATTTTCAATCAATATCATGCTTAGTTATATCTTGCATTTGTACATTCTATAATTATCGTGAAATTGGTTTGAAGAAATATATAATCGTTTCATGGTGTACAGAAAAATGAAGTCTGTGGGTTCCAAATCTCTTTTTACCTATTTCGCCAGGCATGTCCAAGCTTGTCATAATGACTGTGGTTGTAATAAACGAAACTTGTTGAACGACTTTATCGCAGATCGCAACCTTTACAGTTTGTAAAGTAACTGGATTACCTCTAATATATGATTAAATAAGATGAAAAAGTTTTAGGTAGGATAACAAAGTACGCTACGCTAATACTGTTAATCAATCTATCTTATAAAAAGTAGAAGCTTTTATGGATACAGAAAAGGCACAACAAAATTTATATAAAAATAGTTACTGTATAGTAGGAAAATGTTAGCACAATTTTAAGCACCGAGAAAGCAACTATATAATCAGATTCAGTAAATTCAAATTAGAGCTGAAGGGGATTATTCGGCAGAGAGGGATGATGAACTCCTGGTATTCCCTTCATCCATAACAGTTATGTTACTTCCTGCAACAAACATAAATAGAAAAACCTGCTCAATACTGAAATAGCGATAACAATTACCTGGGTTAGGAACATTAGTTGCACTTTTCCTCGTATACGTATGTCAGAGTAATACACGTATTCCAAGCATATTATTATTAATATAGCATGGTATATTTGTTCCAACAATATTCTCATAACTGGGATCACAAACACTGGCTCCTAAAAAAATTGTGCAAAAATAAACTGTTATGGAGTTCTCGTCATGGCATTTCCTGGCTACTATTCCGTTACTCTACACTTTTTATCTCGTATGTAATTAATAGGGTAGAGCATGCATGGGCTTATATTTTTCTTATATGTACAACTGGCATTTATCTGCCATATTTTTCCTACAAAAACAAACCCATATGTGGCGCGTGCCTGCATAAAAACAACTGTTATGACATAGCTACAAGCTTTTTTTTAGACAGCAGTAGTGATAGTGCTTATAATTTTTGGAAGCCTGCTCACGCTACAATATTTAAATGTACATTGTATGGACTCTCTAGTTTTATCTGTTTATCTGTAGTATACTTTCAACCGCTAATAACTCACAATATATTCACTGCTGTACTAGGGCACTTCCGTATTTTCTGAGTAAACATTTGAACAAATTTATTCTAATATGCATATGTTAAAACATCAAATAAAATGCCGAATTAAATTAAAGTCTATCCAATATATTTGACTGTGTAGTTAAGGAAATTAGGACACAAATTAAGAAAAGTTATATAATGGCAGTGTTTTAGTACTTCAAATTTACACCTTAAGTGCTCAATTTACATTTAAAGCGCTAGGTATATTAATTCTTATATCAGTTAGCACGCAAAGGTGCAGCGGATTTGTTTAATCTGCAATGAGTGAGATGCGGTTCATCAAACGGCTACCATCCAAAAGCTGGTTGTAAGTATTTTCATCCTTTTTATATAATTTCTTGCGATTTGCAATGCATCGTATTTCCATGCCATAATTCTATTGTGTCAAGAATTTGCGACACATTCATCAGCATCTTGATTTTTTAAAACACAATAACAGTCTTTTCGGCGTGCAAAGAAACATGAGTAATCTCAAATTTTGTGGTTTTAAACTTGTTTAATTGCAAGACAATACAAAATTAAGCGTACTTGTATAAAATTATCTATGTCAATATAACACTATGCTTTGTTCTTTGTATCCTTTAAATCTTGTATATTTTAGAGAAACATAGGCATTGTAAGAAGGCTAATATTAGTGCGCATAACTAGATGTATACATATAGGCTTAGCGTTTCATACCATCTATTCAAATCTCACATTCACATTTATCTGCTTACTAAAACAAACTCAAATATTACATGTGAGGGTTAAAATAGGTGTTATAAGTATTTTTCAGGACATAAAACATTACAGTAGCTACCTGCTATTTATGAATTTTTTTAGTTGCCCGTGTTACTGGCAGCGGATATTGGGAAATAAAAATATACATACGCTGCTGCCACATGAGTCATGTTTTTGAATATAGGCATGCTTTGTAGACATTATACTTCTAAGTATTTTGTTTACCATCCCTTTTGTGAGTATAAAGAACAATAAATTACCATACGCTTTATTAATTAAATAAATTACCATATTTTTGTTATGGCTCTCCAGGAATACTTGAGATGCATGCTATACACTGGAAACTTTCTGAGAATTTTCACAAAACCATTTAAATTCATAGTGGAATTAGTTATGGAGATCTAGAATGGCGGTAAGTAAATTTGCCAAAATTTGTCTCGTTTCTTACGAAGCTTATGATCTTTACGCTTTTAAGACGATTGTTAAGTACTTCATCATTTCCTTTGCGCCGAAAATTTTGAAAAGTTCTAGCAAAACCGCTAAGAAAGAAAGCTACATTGACTTTCAGGGTTTTCAGACGCTTTTTTAATGTCTCAAGCAATAATTTATTTTGCTTCCGTCAAGTTTAAATATTAGAATGCTAAATTATCTCTTGCATTAGTAAATTCTGTAGTTAAGGCACTGTGTGCATTTAAAACCTAAAAAGAAGAATTGGTTCCGTTTAACCATATTACCACCAAGTTTACACTAAAATATTTTAATGTAGTTGAATACCCTTATTGGTAATTACATATAATTAGGAATTGATTCCTTTATGCTGATAAATAGTGTCTGTATTCGAATCGCAGTAGAACCAACAGTGATTTTAAAAAGTGTTTGAAAAAAAATAACAATCACATAGTTTGGGAAACATAGTTCTTATATATAAGTATTTAGGTCACGCAAAGAAAATTTTAAAGCCTTTGACCATTAATTTCACCTTAAATTTTTTTACTCACCGTCGGCATTTTAAGAAACTAAGCGCTGATGCATGATCTTCTAATAATACGGCACTAAAAGTCTTACCAGACCTCGTTGATACTGGCCGCTTTCAGAGATCGGTAATTGAGGGAAACGGTTAATTGAATTAACAATTAACCATTAATTTTCGCAGAAATATTTAATTGAATTACCAATTAAATTAAGTAATCGAAATCTCAATTAACAATTAAATTAATAATTTAATTGAGAAGTCAATTACTTTCAATTAATTTCAAATCTGATTTTACGAGTAAATACACATATAAAAGGCGTAAAAGCGACGAGTGAGTTTAAATACGTTCGAGTTTTCATATAAATTGCATTAAATCAAATATTTAGTATTAAATTTTGAGGAAAATTCGTTGTGTTTTGTGAAAACCCCAATACTTTCTGGTTGAATGGCTCAGTGAGGAAAGTAATTTGGGACTCAATTAAATTACTCAATTAATTGATTTTCTTCAATTAACAATTAACAATTAATTGCAAATT
>JAQIXW010000950.1:0-22862 GCA_034700685.1 Willowsia buskii
ACCGAGGACAGACACCTACCTACCGATAAAAAAGGAAATAGAACATTTATTTACTGCCTACAGTCTGATTTACGATCAATTAAACTAATTAAACGTTTTGAAAAAATGAATACAATGTATTTTATAGTGTTGTATTTGCGCAGTTAATGTATAATAGCTAAAATTTACATTCACATCAAAACTTGATATTTTGCTAATACTCAGCAAAAAACTGGCTGCAGGAATAAAATGATGCAAAGTGTTATACATTTGCGTCGTTTATTTCGTTGCTTTTCTTTGAATTGTTTTTTATTGTGGGACACATGTAAATTGGTTTATGAAATGGTGTAACGTAGACATTGTTGTTTTCTTTACAAAGTTCAATTTAGAGGTACGCTTGTATATTGGTAGATAGTTAGCTAATAATTATTTGGTTAACTAATGTGTATAGAACATAAAGACATCAATATCAGCAATTTAATTACAACTATGCGGAAGATGGGGATTATACAATCACTAACTTTTCAGAAACAAAGTTCCAAAAAACTGGCATCACTTCGATG
Source organism: Willowsia buskii (assembly GCA_034700685.1). Lineage (NCBI taxonomy): Eukaryota > Metazoa > Arthropoda > Collembola > Entomobryomorpha > Entomobryidae > Willowsia > Willowsia buskii. The sequence goes on from JAQIXW010000950.1 coordinate 543, forward strand.
ATACTGCACTGGAAAGCCTTATTTTATACATGTTCTGATTGATTGTTTGTAAATCCCAGTTTGCTCAATTTTTTTCTCACAATTTGCAAGCAAAGTATTCTTTCAAAGATAAAACGAAGATATTAATATTATTGTGTAATTGTCCATATCTAAAGTTTAATGTGTACAAAACTGGTTTTGTTCACCAAGTCATCATATCAAGTTTAAACTCATATTTTCAAGTTTTTGCAGGTACTAACGTGTAATTATTCTGTGAAAAATGTACAACTTCATGGCTCACCCTTTGATCTTAGATTCAACAAATGCCGTGACCAAATCTTTAAATGGCATAAATGTTCTTGCAATTTTCGAACAGTTATAATAATAAATACGTACTCTATAAATATACAGTAAGACCGAGTTTTTTATATGGTTGGTGATTTTGGGTCGCGATAAAACTGTCGAACATCACTTAGTACTTGTAATACTTAGTCGAATTTTTTATTGTCGAATTCTCTTAGACGAATATATTTTTCTTGACGAATATGCATATAGACGAACGACTTACTTAGTCCAATATTTGTCGAAAATTCATATCAGTCATAAATACGACCCTTTGCGTTGATGTCCATCCAAATGTATTATGTTATGTTACGTAGATGTAGTAGAAGTTGGAGTTAGAAAACAAGTCAAAACAAATTCCCTTACTTCACTGAGTTAAGCAGGTTTACCATTATTGTACTTTGGTGCTAAAAAATGTAAAGTAATAAATATCGCCTAATGACGATTCGACTACGTAAATTCGTCTATTTTAAAAATTCCACCAAGAACATTTCTACTAAGTAATTTCGACAAAGTTCAAGTAAGACTAAGTGGGCGTTCGACAGTATTATTGGCTCCCGGTGATTTTCACCTTCTGTAATATTAGACTTTTAATTGCTGAGTGATTGTGATTGTGAGTATACATAGAGCATTTTTGTGCGAGTCATTAATAAGTATGGTTTTATTTCTGGTATGTCTGTTATGATGTTTGATGCTTGCGATGGTTGTCTGACTTCTTATGAAGGAAGCGTGCTGTCAAAAAACAGAAATCGATTGGCATGCAAAAAGCATAAACTCACTGTTGCAAAATACTTTTAGGAGGATTATATTGACGGTTGTTCTAGGTGTTATCTAGAGAAGTGTCATATTGTACACTTCGTTAAATTATTACTGGACACAAAATATTCTCAAAACAATGGTGCAACATGGCTGTAGTGTAGTGTAGAAAAGAAACAAAATCTTGAAATTAAAAAAGTGGCTAGCACAAATTTCTCTGCATTCATTTGCTTTTCATAATCGAGTATTTTCTTTATTCATTACTGCCAAATGATGGAAAAGAATGGAATATAAATTTCATTTCTGAGTTTTTCTGCAGTCAAAGTTTGCTCATTCATTTATTAAATTAACTTATGTATTTTTTACACAATCTTTTTTATTTCATATTTTGTATTTTGGTATTTTTAAGTCCATTCAATACTTACATATGTTTTTGTGTCGAGGTATCATAGATTTTAAATTTAAAATTCTTTTGCATGCAACATTCAAGTTAGCAACATCATTATCTCATCCCCATCTATCAAATCCAGAAAATGTTATAGTAAAGATTTATGTCTAAAAATATAAATAAAGTCATATTCTATCTTAGTTTCTAAAGATGCAGAATACACTAACTTTTAGTAAAATCATGTTATAGTTATATTTGCATTGCTCTTTAATATTGTAAGTGCATCATACATGCTTAGAACTTAATATTCCGATTCATATGTATAGCTTAACTTACTTTGTATTAATTCGGAAATGTTATCTACAAATTTCTTGCAAAAGACTAATTACAGATTCTTGTGCCTGTGCCTATTTACGTCCTACCAAAAATGCATAAAATGTGCAATGCGTAAATGTTATACATATTATATTTATTTATGAGAATTCTTCTCCAAAGTCAACAATGCTCGTACCAGTCCACGACACATGCCACGCACAAACACCATCAAACTTACCTTACGCATTACAAACACTTTTCCATAAGATATTGTAATTGGTTTGCATGATGCAGTGAACTTAGCAATTAAACGTTTTTCTTCTGGTTTGGACCACTTTTGTTTTCTCCAAGATTTTAAATTCTTTTGTCCATTAGAATGAAGGTATCCACCAATTGTTAATATTAACGACCACACGATTGGGGCCAAAAAGATCCACGCCATAAGCATTAAAAATGGAGCAGTTGACATTTCTCGACGATGTCTTATGACAAAGAAGCTGCTAAAAACAAACACGAGAGTACAAATTGTCTGCGTTGGCACTAATATGATGCCCATTAACTGATTCAGAAGCTTGAAAAGAATCTGTACTGTTCTAAAATAGCACATAGCATCATGTGAATCTTGAAAGATCACCAAAAAAGCATGACTATTTTCTGCTTTTCTAATCCTCATGTCATTTACAATAACTGGAATGAAGACGGCTCCCAAATAAAATACAGTTATTATAACAAAAGAAATGTTGAGATAACCAAAAGTAGCCGTATACATTGGAAATACATATATTAGTGGAAATAAATACAAATTGTGACTTGAAATATTACCAAACAAATTTGGGGCTGTTGGGTTAAGTACAAAAAACAAGCACGTCACTACATCTAACATGATAATAAATATGAAAAACCCCAACGCGCAGTGGTCTACAATGATAATATAAGTTTCATTCCTGAATTTAGGATCACGCAAATATTTTTCTGGAAATTTAAAAAAAAACACATGAAAAAGTGGTAGGAACAATCAATAGTAATAAATTTGAAATATATACTTTTAAATTACCTCTTGTAGACGCCAAAAACCTTAAAACCGTGTTAACAAAATACACGAATTCATTTGCTGACGTGAGAGATATGAACATGGATACAACGGCAACCATGAGGCTCAGCAGACAAGTTGCAACAAACACGACACCAGTTATGTCGTTTCTAAAGTAGAACAGTGTAATTTGAACTATATGGAAAATAATCCAAATGAGCATTAACAGGAAATTGCCTTTGACTAATCTGGAATTTTTTCGACTTTGAGAAGCTTCTAAACTTATAAAAATATTGTATTTGGGGCACCAGGTGTATTTTAGAACTCCGCAGGAGCATAAAACAGGCACAACAAATTTTAACGCTTTATATAATCGTTTGCTTAACATTTTGTCAAACTTAAACTTTTGTCAAGCAGAAAAAACTTAATATAAAATGTAATAAAGAATAAAGGAACGTTTAGAATTTAGAACTTTCTTTGTGTTAGCTTAAGCCGTTGTGTGTTATTGTCCGAATATATGACTTCCTTCCCTTTACTAACTGACAAGCTTTCAAATTTGTTGAAGCAGCTCGTAGATTTTTGTGATGACACTGACGCCAAGACAATACAAATTAAGCTTCACTTGAGAGAGAATCGACCATGGAAAAGTTTGAAGGAGGTTACACAGGAAGTTTATATTATATGGTTGTCGCTATTCATTTAGCGTTGAACTGTACTTTTTTGTAAAATATAAAATTATTTGTAGCACAAGTTAATGTTTAGTATACACCAGCTCTTTTAAAAACATATTTTCGAATAACTTTTGCAACTACTTTGGATTTAAGTTGACTTCGACTTCTGTCTGAAAATTGTATAATTGATAGATGAGTAATTTTGAAATAGTTCCATAATTTTTATGGCATTTTGAAAATTCACGGTTTCATGAGTTTAACTTGTACAGTTCATGTAAGTAAATTATGGTTATTTTTGTCATTGATTTACTTATATATTAGAAAATGGCTTGACTTAAAAATCTTTGGTTGGTAGAAAACTAATTCTTCTGACCATGACAATCAAATCCACTTATAAATTTTTTGAACCACCATTTAAATAATGGATCTTACATGCATAACCTTTGACCTATGATAAATTCAAAAAAGCGACGGTCAGTTATTATAGCGATAGCGTAATAATTTATTTACATATCTTGAACTGGCAGTGAAATGCGCAATTCATCGAAAATTATTTTTCAACTACATAAATTTGCCTTGTTTTTGCTGCCAACCAAGAATAATGACTTTAAAATTATTTTCGATCTAAAATTATTTTTCTACAAAAAAAAAATTATATATCGATAAGTTCCAGAAACATTTAGAGAGTTAGATAGTGAATATTATAGTAGCATTTAAAAAAACTTCGTGATTAAAAGCCTATTGTTATTATTTTGGCCGAATTTCATTTGAAGCAATGAGTTTTAAAATAAATTAGACGACTATCTTGTTACAAGGCTCTATACATGCAGAATTTACACGCTAGTTTCAATCTGTTTTTCATCTGCCGGTTCCTTTATAAGGTAAATTTATTAGCAGGTAACTTTAGTGAATAGTTATTTCCAACGTTAATAAAAAACTTTTCATAAACAAATACCAAGATTCAACCACGGGTCTTAATTATAAATTTTGTTATTATAAATTCTGGCTGTCTAAAAAATCCCCTGCTTGCAATGGTATATACAGTAATAGGGAGGAATTATGGTCATTATGGAAATATCTTGGAAGGCAGTTATTGTGTAGTTAAAATATATGGTAGTCTAAATATGTCTATATCATGATAATTCCACCCCATATAACAACCAAACATACTGGGCTACTTGAAAATTGCTGTTTTGAAGACTTGCGTTGCATTGCCACACATTTAAAATTCTATTCATTTAGACTTAATTCATCCAAAATTTAGGATTGCTCAGCTTGAGCTACAATTGACTAAATGAGCATTTTTCTTATGGATATTCGCAGTTATTGTATTATAAAGTTTGAAAATAGCAACTCTCCGAACATTAAAAAAATAGATACGATATAATAGCTTTAATTACCATCAAGAAATCCAATTTTTAATACATTTTAAATTGATAATTTTTGTCAAAATTATCTGGTGGCATGACATGGAATGACATTGTTACTTCTTAATAATGCTATTACCAAAAATTGCACCTGTTGTTGCAATTGTCTTTCACCACTTTTTGGCATAGTTCAGAAACTATTTTCGCAAATAATGATTTATAAGCATGGACTTAGCTTGCCAAACTATCCAAATATCCAGATATTAGCAATAAGCGGCATTACATCGTCAAAACGCTAAACGTTTAATTTCAAAAAGCATTTAAAAAGTATTTTTCCATGTTTAAAAATGCCTGTAATAAACGTTTGTTTTGCTCCGATTGCGCACTAAAACATCATATTTTTCATGTCATACGATTAGTGAAATGTTTAATAATTTTGAAGATTATAGGGAAAGTTTTATATCTTTAATAATTATTCAATCTGACAGACAATCAATCCTTAAGGCTTGTAGTCACCCAGATTAATTTTATGTAAGTAATAAGTGTATTATATCTTCTCTAAGTGGAATGTAAAAAACTCTTGCAATTGCATGTAGTTGTAGATAAATAAACAAAATAAGCGCCTTCATTTTTCAAAATGAATTTTCTGCAATCTAGTTTTACATTACATTTCTTGTTCTAAAGTAAGTATATTTCCTAACGTATGCTCAATTATCATGGATACAAACTTCTCGTTCTGAAAAATCATTTTCGTTTTTAGAAATTGAGACCTGACACGAATTTAAGTGTGCAATCAACCATGTAATAGCAATGCAATCATAAACACAATGACTGCTCAATGATTTCTCAGGATGATTTAATTTTGCGATTATCTTATGTAAAACACTTGCAGCTTACATGCCTTCCATCAATAACATTTAGGGCAAACGTACCATTTCATTAATTGACATCCTCGCCATTTTTATTTTGGATACCTATTTTGATTTTGAAAGTCAATTATGTAATGAAATGATTTTGAGATATTGGAACAACTAAAAATTATAAATCCCCGATCAATGGATTTGAAAATGAAAAATCGCCTAACTAATTTAAAACTTTAAAATGTTAACGGGTGTTTTAACATTTTCACAAAACATGTTTGATTTTAAAGCCAAAAGTTTCAAAAAACGGTGATTTTAAAGCATTTTTCGATCAAAGTCTGGATATGAAGATATGTCCATTTCTGCATGACAAATCAAATATCATATATCCGATGAGGTATATTCATATATACTGATATAATTAGATATGAATATGATATGACAAATTCATATATTTTGGATATGCTCACACTCTACAATAGTCTAAATGCCGATAGCTGATACATGCATATGATTTGCAATGGACCGTTCTTGACCCACCATTCATTAAAGCTTAATTAATCCTTTAAGGAAATTGCCACTGTAATTGATAATAAATTCTGTCTTTCCATGTGTCAGCTACAGATTTTAATCTTTCATTAATGCGAGAATGTTTGCTGAATGTCAAATTACTTCAATATTTGATCAACCTGAATTTAAACCTTCACTAAAGGCTTCAAAAGTAACGAAAAGGCGAAATTAAATTAAATAGAAATAAGAGTGATAAGTAATGAGTTTATTTAAAAATGGAGGGATCTGAAATTTTCATATGCGATCGTGTCATATATAGTATGGATGTGAATTTTTTTCTTTGCCTTGGTGGATATGTATATGATATGGATAGGAAAATTCGGATATGATATGATATGTTTGGCACTCAACTAGACTATTAAATCTTATATGGAGTTTGAAATAAAGATTTTCAATTCAATGTAATTCAAAATAGCTCGTCAAGCGCGATGGGCACAGGCACAAGTTGCCAAACCCCTGCACAAGACCACTCAAAGATTCTGTTCCATCTTTTTTACATTAACTAAATGATAAATAGAATGTTCTACCACTCGGGAGATACAAAAAACCATATTTTATGCATCAATCAATTAATATCCAAACTTGTCAACTTGACACTTCATTGTACGTACTAGAAATCCATCCAAAAGGATTCAATATTTTGGAAATCGGATTTTAACATATGCATATAAATGAAAGTAAAAACCTCTTCTGCAATATCACAAACCAATGATTATATTTTTCTGTCAGAATAAGTTGACACTATGTTCGTTCGTTATTTCATAAGAAATGAGCATGACATGTCAGCTTTTTATTAGTTTTTACTTTGCATAATTTAACTCTATTTAGTCTACAATATTACGGAGCGATAAAATATGATTAAAGACGTTATACGGCGAGCTCAAGAAACTAAATTAATAAATAACACAAAAAGTAGGATATCACATTTATGTAATAATGTAGTTTAGCTCAATAAAGCTCAGTTTCAGTTGCCAAAATATTGACTTCTCTAGGATGGGTAACTTGACTACGAATGCAGTTAAGTATTTGGTGCTATTTTGATGACACAACTAAACATTACTGCTTTACAACGAATTATTTTGTATATACTTATTTAGCCATCCCTTCTGCTTAGCAAACAAAAAATCGTTATATATCATTTCCATCGTAGATCCTTGTCCATGTATGCTATTATAAAATTCGGGAGTTAGTTTGGCTAACTTTTTACTTATGAAGAACTCTTTCTTGTTTGCTCCTTCCATAACCCACTCTTTCAACGCAGGAGCTGTTGCATACAAAGACATCATATTATCTTCGTTTAAATAAAAATCTTTAAACAAAGCCATCGGAGAATCTGAATCATTTGTATGAAGTATTTTCTTAGCAAACTCAGCAAACTCCACAATTTTCACATCGTATCCCAAGCGCTGTGCAATCAAAGCAAATGCTTGATCTGTATCTGGGTTGCTGTTTGTAATGTTATATATATCATTTGATGCATTTGGGTTAAAGAAAATATTCAAAGAAAGTTTTGCACAAATATCTACCGGAAGCATAGCTACTGGAAAAGGGTTACTTGCCATTACCCCATACTTCAAAATAAATATATATCTTAACATAAAATGATTTTGCTCTAATACAAATCGTCCAGTTCTAGAGTCCCCAGAAATTAAAGGAAATCTAAAAACTTTCCCTGGAATACCTCTTTTTGTTACAGCTTCCTTCATAATAACATCTCCAACAAACTTTGTAATTGGATATGCAAATTGTGTCACCCCATCATACTCATGTGGCTCTGGCCAATTTTCTGCAAAATTTCCCTCCTTATCTACAGTTGCAACTGCCACAATCGATGAAGCATTATATATATGTTTCAATTTATTTCCTGTGCAGCAAAATTCTAAAACGTTCCTTAATCCTCCTATATTCACAGCACGCATGCTTTTTGGACTATCTTGTCGCTTATATATTTCCATATGTTGTACGCTGGCAGCGCAGTGAAACACGGCATCAACCGAGTTACATAGATTATCCCACATTACACCTTCCAATCCGAACTTTGGGAGAACCACATCACCGCTGACACACACAACCTTGTTCATATCGATTTCCGCATAAAGTTCTCGTTCAGTTAAGATAGATGCTAATCGTTCTTGTATTGGACGATCCTTCTTAGAACGAATAAGGCAGATGACCTGTGTAACTTGTGATATATTCAACAATTCTTTAAGAATATAAGGGCCAAGAGTTCCAGTAACCCCAGTAAGTAAAACTGTAGATATTTCATTCACTTTAGGTGTTGCAAAATGGGCTCTAGCAGTAATATGCTCTGGGAGAAAACAGTCTTCTTTGATGAGTTGGGCGACATTTTCTGCTGTGACCATATTTTCAGGAGCGACGTCATTTCCTTCAATAACCCCAACAAGTCTTCTTGTGAGGAGCTCTATTGTATTGCAATCTCTAAGCACACTTGCTTGAATAGTGACCCTATCTCCGACAAGAGATTGTATTGCATTTTTTATTTCTACAAACATTAATGAATCCACTCCCATTTCCTGAAAATCTGTGCTGTCTACCAGACAATCTGATTCGTCAAGCTTTAAAATATTTCGCATGATAAATTTTAACTTGTTTTTGAGAATTGACATTTTTTCATCAAAGCTAGTGGCTTTCTCAAATTGCTGCCAGAACTCCTCAGATTTCAAATTAATTGGACCCGAGGAATCTCCAACTGCCTTCTTCCAGATTCGTTCGTCTAGATATGAGAAAAGATGAGGATACAATTTACTCAGCATGACAAATGATCCCACATTGATAACAGCAGTCTGCGCCCTGTGTGATCTAAGCGCATACTCCAAGCCACTAATACCCTGAAGATTTGAAAAGGGTTTGATTCCCGGCAGGTCGACTTCAGTTGCAATTCCAACTTCTCCCCATTGTCCCCAGTTTATAGTCGTAGCGGGTAAACCTATAGAGTTTCTATAGTGTGCAAACGTATCCTCAAATTGATTACCAGCAGAGTGATTGCATTGCCCTGGTGACCCTAAAGTCGCAGCAAATGATGAAAATAGAACAAAATGTTCCATCATTGTGTTATGTTTCGTCAGCTCGTGCAAATTCATTGTACCATCTACTTTTGTCCTAAAAGTACTTGACAAATTTTCCCATGTCTGATTTTCTATTAAGCCATCACGTAGAGTTCCAGCAGCATGCATAACTCCCTTTAATTTGGGATAGCCCATACGCGGAATTTTACACTCGATCAGATCCTTACACTGGTTAAAGTTTGAGACATCTAACTGTACCGCTCGTACTCTGGAGGAGTACTGGGCATTCAGATTTGCTATGGCAAGTTTCATGTTATCATTAGGAAGATTTCGACCAGCTAAAAAAATATGCACTGCTCCCATTTTAATCATCCACTTGCAGACCTCAAATCCAATGCCGCCGAGACCTCCTGTGATTAAATAAGTACTCTCAAAGTTAAAAATTGGAACATGTGCTATCGCTTTACCATCAACGTATTTTATTTCTGGCATTGTGCAAACAACTTTGCCTATATGTTTTGCTTTCTGCAAGAATTGGAGAGCTTCTTGAATATTGACTCCGCTGAAGTTGACATATGGCACAGGACTTACTATTTTTTTACTAAGTAGTTCTTTCAGCTTTGCAATGAGACGCCTCCAGCCTTCGGATTCATTCATTGACGAGAGATCCACAATTTTGTAGTCCACATCAGGTCTTATGCATTTGACTTCATCAGGATGCCAAACTGACAGTTTACTCATTTCCACAAATCGTGCACCATGAGCACAAACTTTGAGTGTTGCTTCCTTGAAGCCTTCGCTGGTGAGTGAGTTTAAAACTACATCAACCCCTCTTCCGTTTGTTACTTCCAAAATCTTCTTCTCGTAATCTGTGTTTCTGGAATGAAAAATATGCTGTATTCCCAGAGATCGAAGATAGTTTTGTTTCCGTTTACTTCCCGCAGTGGCAATTATGGTGGCACCAACATGCCTGCAAATTTCAATAGCACTTAGACCCACTCCTCCAGAAGCTGTGTGAATGAGTACTGTATCCGTTGGCTGAATGTTTGCGATCTCGATTAAACAGTAATAACTAGTTATTGCAACTGCTGGGAGAGTACAAGCTTCGTTCATTGTCATCTCGTCAGGAATGGAAAGCACGTCATCCTCATGCATTTGCACATGACTAGGAAAAGCAGAGCCATGTACATTTACGCCATATATTTTATCCCCCACTTTCCATTTCGTTACTTCTGGATGAATACGTTTTACCACCCCGGCAAAATCAAATCCTACTGTATTAATATTTTTAAACGATTCTGAGGGTTTAAGAACACTGAAAACGTCACGAAAGTTGAGAGCTGATGATTTAACTTGAACTTCAATTTCCTTGGGAGCCAACTCAAATGTCTGTAGTGGTACAAATTTTATATCTGCAAACGCTTTGCTTTCAGGCAAAAGAAGTTGAAATCTGTCAGAACCAGGGGGCAACTTAAGATCAGACAATGTAGGCTTCAAAGGAGTAACTTTAGGAAAATAACGTGTGAATCCTTCATAAGCTATCTGTGTTTCTTTCCCATTGTTCCAGATTTCATAAAATATTTGCAACTTTCCAGATTCAGTTTCATTATCACCGACATCAATGCAACGGCATTGTAAATCTATTCGTTCATTTTGAAGTGACTTAACAAAACCCCAAATAGTACTGCAATGGTGATTAGTCAAGTCATTATTTTCAAGAGGCGCTATCCCTTTAGTTAATACTATAAACTTTAGTCCAGATGCTTTTTTTAATCCTAGTACTGACTTGGCAAGATAAAATACTGGCTTAAGTATCGTTTCTTGTGTATACTTTTCTCCTAATGACCAACAATATACGATTCCTTCTAAATGGGTGAGTTCCAAATCTTCTATTTTGCTCATAAAGCTTACAAATTCTTCCTCTGTATTTCCCTCTATGGCATATTCATTAGAATTTGTATTGCCCTTCCAGCATTGTAAATCTCGTGTAACTTTTATAACTTTTCTATTTGTTAGCAATGGGATTTTATCCAGAATGAATTGTGACATTGGGTTTCCTTCCTCATGAAAAACTATCCATAACTTCGCTTTTTGTTGATATGGGAGTAATAGTGGCCGAGAGTATTTGAAATCGTCGATACAGCGTCTGGTGCATATGAATGAGTGGTGCTTATTTACACTAGGAAATGATTCGATAACCCTCAATCCTGCATTTTCAAGTGTTCTTTTCCATCCTTTCGTACTCAATGTGCAGTGATGTGACCTAACATCAAAATCTTCAAAACGCCAGAATCCATCTAATAATCCGAAGAGAAAGGTTACAAATCTATTTACACGAGTCATTTCCAGCATGTCAAAACGACCACCTGGTTTGATCATCATTCTAATGTTTGCCAAAGTCTCTTTAAGATTCTTTGTTGCATGAATGACATCTGAAGCCAACACGTAGTCATAATATGCCGGAACAAATCCTTGACTTATGGGATCTTCTTCAATATTGAGTTTCCTGAAGGTTATGTGTTTCAAATACTTTTCGAATCGCTTTTCCGCAGCGGGAAAAAATGCAGCTGAAATATCTGTGTAAGTGTACTCATACTCAATATTCATTTCAGTGAGCATTTCCAAAGTGAACTCAGTGAACACACCGGTTCCAGCGCCAACCTCACAAATTCGTATGATTGTTCTACTTCCAAAAAAATGTTGCTTGCATTTCTCAACAGAGACTCTGGACACCTCTGCAGCCATTGTTGAAATCGCAAATAGTTTTCCATATGTAGTGTAAAAGTCAGCGACTGATGAATAATCCTGTTTTGTATTTTCTTCCGGAAATAGAATACCGAGTGCAGACGAATTTCCTTGTAAAATATTGCTCAGATTTTCTCCTACTTTTAAGAAAAGCAGGGTAGGTTTGAAAACATTTACAAGTTCAACAGTGAATACATGTGATGCTATCTCAATATTCAGTTCCTCTAAAGTGGGTGGAATTTTCACAAGTTTCCATTTTGTAGATCCGGCATTTGCCAATATATTTTCTTCTTTAAGTACGCGAAGGTAATAGCTAAATAATTTTGTAAATCCTTCCTGTATGCCTAAAGATTCTCTGAGATCGTTTTCCTCAAATTCTTGGTCCAAAACTGGCTTAAAACCGCATTGAAGCAGGCATCGTAACATGTTATAATAAGCCAATTTCTCCAAGTTGTGGAAAATGGAGTTAAGTAGCGGACTAATATTATCATAAGTATTCACAATTTGATTGAAGAAATCATCAGTATAAAATTTTTCTTTTGCACATAACGACAAATCATGACTAAACTGCACAGGGCCTATTTGTGGACGCCAAATCTCATCCCATAAATCCGGCATTGTAGAAACTTGTTGCTCCAAAACTGATTCTATGGTTTTAACATTTGTATCCATAAGTTCTACATCACTCATTATAGCAAGTAAGGAACCGTTTCTGTCGATCAGCAATGATGTGCAAACTTTGTCTTTTGGGCTTTCAAAAACGTAAACGTATCTTTCATTTGGATCCTCAGAACGATTTGACAGCCATATAAATTTCCCTATTTTTATTGGAACATACAGTCTCTTCTTCAGATTGTTGGTCAGTTTTGGTAGCATAATTGCTTGAATCATTGCATCGAGCACTACCGGATGAATAATATAAGATGTGGATTTTTCATCTGTATCAACTGGTACTTTCACTTTTGCAAGAAAAGTCTCATCCTCATTCTTCCAAAGCTTTTCTAAACTTCTAAAAACCGGACCAAACTTTAAACCGACAGAAGACAACATTTCATACATTTGAGACAGCACAGTATTATCTGCTGGTTTTAACAATATTTCACTTAATTGTTGCTTGTTAAAATAAACTTTCTCCTCGTCGGGTAATAAAAGTGGGATAAAAGTTCCGGATGCGTGCTCAAGCCATTTCGTTTCATAGTCAGATTCCAATCGATGAAATATCTTAACATTGATATCATTCCAGTCGTTAACATTTTCTTTAGAAACATTTAGCTCTACTACTGTCTGTAATTGACATGTTTTTGACTCTTCCAGTGAAAGTGGAGCTTTGATCATAAGATTTTCCACTTTCATTGGTCGACTCGGCTTGCTCATGGAATCAGTAGAATCTTCCACAGTTGCAAGTCCTGCAGCAAGACACATCTCGAGATAACCCGCACCTGGAAACACAACGGTTTGTCCGATAGTGTGATCTTTGATGTACTCATGGCTTTTCATGTTCACTCCACATTGAAACAGTCTAGTTGAGGAAGCGTTTGGAATCTGTGATCCAATAAGTGGGTGAAGTACTCTTCCAGTTGATTGCAGTAAATCTGGCCAAAATTTCTTTCCAATGAATGGATAGTGTGGAAGACTAACCTTTTTGTGAGTTTGGTACTGATATAACCCATTCCACTTAATTGCCAGCCCATTAACGTATAGTTTTGCAATGCTTGTAAAGAGTGTTTTCCACTCATCTTCGTTTTTCTTGAGGGAAGGAAGGCATAACATTTCCATGTCATTGTTCATCATTGTGAGTGCAGATAAGACAGGCTGTGGACCAATCTCAATAAAAGTCCGACATCCAACTTCCACCGCCTTTTTGCTTGCATTCATAAAGTTGACTTTCTCTCTGGTATGGTTAACCCAGTATTCTGTGTTAACATCCGAGCCTCCAATTAAATTGCCAGTCATTCCGGAAATATATCCAATAGCTTGATATTTGAGGCTTTTAATGTTTTTTGCAACATTTCGATATTCATCCAGCATTGGATCCATATGAATTGAGTGAAACGCGTGAGTAGCTTCCAATATAATGCATTTTAAATTCTTTTCATTACAAAATTTCGAAAATTCTAAAATCCCATCAGAATCTCCTGCAACTACAGTTTGGTCAGGAGAATTAATTGCTGCATAATCCATCATTTTTCGCACATCTTGTCCGGCAAATTGCTTCATTAAGTCATCAACTTGCTGTTGGCTTGCCTTAATAACTAGCATTTTCCCACGGGGTAGCTCATCAATCAGTTTGCTTCTCTCAGCCACAAGCATAATTGCATCCTCAACTGATAGGATACCTGCGCAGACTGCAGCGCAGAACTCGCCCAAACTGTGACCCAAAACATAATCCGGTTTTACTCCCCACGACTCCCACAATTTGAGAAGTGCATATTCCACACAGAATATGGATGTCTGGCTGTAAATTGTCCTACTGATCTCATTACTAGCTTTTCCGCTACCTGGCCATAAAATGTCTGTTATGTTGATGTTGTATGTTTTTTGGAGAATGTTTGCGCAATAATCAAAATGGATCCTAAAAACTGGACTTGTGTCATAAAGTGTCTTAGCCATTCCAGTGTACTGACTGCCTTGCCCTGTAAAGAGAAAACAGATTTTTCCTATCTTATCCGGATTCATTTCCGCCTTAATGAATTGCTCTTTTTCAATTGTGCTGCAAATATCTTCCTTGGTTCTTCCAATTAAAACAGTTCTAATTGGGAAATCAGCTCGTCCAATATTTGCACTGAACTCAATATCAACCATCTTATTGTTGGTGGTATGAATCACATCTTTGTACTTTGCCAGGAGTAAACTCATCGCTTCTTCAGTTTTTGTCGATATCTTCATAATATGTAGAGGTCTCGATGTAAGAATGCTTTCACCAAATGACAATGGATTTTCAAATTGAGTTTGTGGGGGCTCCTCAATAATGACATGAGCATCAGTTCCAGTGATTCCAAACGAACTCACCCCAGCTATTCTCACTTTACTCTGGATCTTTTTCCAAGCAACTGGCTCTAGAGGTATTACCGCTGGCACAGCATTTAAATCTATTGCTGGGTTCAATTTTGTGAAATTTGTATGTGCTGGGATGACTTCATGGTGCATTCCCAAGATGACCTTCATGATTCCCGTGATTCCGGAGCATGATTCAGTGTGCCCCACATTCGTCTTTACTGATCCAATTATCAGCGGTTCGTTCCTTTGAGGTGTTCCATAGGCATCAGCGATGGCGGCCACTTCCATAGGGTCGCCGACTGCCGTTCCTGTTCCATGAGCTTCAACATAAGACACCTCTTCTGGTGTAACTCCAGCATCCCTAAGTGCTTCCCTCATAGCAAGAGATTCACAATGAACTGTTGGAGTACCCATGCTTTTAGAGATTCCCTCTTGAGACATTGCAGATCCTCTTATCAATCCCCAGATGCGATCTCCGTCTTTCAAAGCTTCACTTAATCTTTTTAGCACAAGAACTCCTGCACCTTCAGCTCTCGCAAATCCATTGGCATCCTCGGAAAATGTTTTGCAGTGACCATCGGCAGACAGTACCATTGGCATAACATCTTTATCAAACGGATGTAAAAGCATGTTAACTCCGCATGCCAAAGCAAGATTTGTCTCCCCATTTTGGAGGGCTCTACAAGCCAAATGTACAGCGACAATGGCGGAGCTGCAGCCAGACTCGGTGGCAATACTTGGGCCAATCATTCCAAGAAGGAACGAAATCCTTGCTGCCGCTGCTCCCATGGAATTCCCCATGTATAATCTGTAGAATTCATCGTTTCCGGAGTGGGTGAGAATGTCCTTGTAGTCATTCAGCCAAGATCCGAGAAACACGGAACCGGAAGAGCCATGCAAAATGTGGGGATCTATGCAGGCATTTTCTAATCCCTCCCAAATGATTTCGTGAAGAAGTCGATGCTGGGGATCCATAAAAAGTGCCTCTTTGGGAGATATACCTGTAATTAAGAAACAAATAAATTTATTTTTTATCATATAGACAGACATATATCATATAAATACACATTGAAAATATACGACAGAAACACTACCAAAAAATTTAGCATCAAATTCGTCAACAGGGCCTTTTAAAAATCCGGCATTTGTTTGCCTCGCAGTTGCTAGTTGTCTAGAACACTGTTCTCGAAGCCAGCGAAACTTTGGGGGATTAGAAGTAGCATCCAGCCCTTGGAACAAAAGATTCCAGAATTCTTCTAGATTATTGGCGCCCGGATATCGACAGCTCATTCCAACAACTGCTATTGGCTCCATAGCGTATTTGCAACTCAAATGGGATACGCTTGTTTGTGACCAATCCATGTTGGAATGAGAAAGTATTGGAACCACGTCCTCTTTCTGTATTTTCATCCGATATTCAATAAGAAGCTTCTCAAGAATATTTTTGGGTTCTGAAGTAGAAACATCAGTGTCAAATGGTAAATCCTTTAAGTTGACCATGGCAACAGTGTGCTCATATCTGCGTGTAAGTCAGAATCATGAAGCATTAAATCACAAAAAATGTGTTTTTGTATTTAAAATGGGACATAATGTTCATTAAAGAATGAAATGAATATTTGACATACCCAAGCAAATGCATGTCTTTTGCAATTACGCTACAATATTTTTCATCAATTGACACCGAGTCATTGAACTGGTTCCTTGTCCACTCATACAAAAGCTTTCCAAAGTTAGCATCCTCAAGTCCATGTTCTTAAAATATTTTAGAAGAAAACAGCAAAAGTTACATAATATGTTGCCATGTGCAAATGAATCTAGTAACTAATAGCCTACATAAGTTTCATATTTATATTTTAAATATTTTAAATTTTTCAAATTGGTTTAGACGCTATATTAGCATTTTTGTAGGATGTGTACTTAAAATTTTCATACTTTTAGAAAGAAAACTTTTGAAACTCTAAGCCGTAATATAATATACTTTGCAATTTTCAAATTGAAGGATTGAATGCTTAATATTTTCATAGTAGAAATGCATACCTATTGACCGCAAATTTCTTAGCCAAGTTGACAATGCCAGAAAACTTTTTCTGGATGGTTTGAAACGAAATATGGAAGAATTTTCGTAGTCTTCTAGAAAGTCAATCAAATTTGTGGTTCCAGAAAATATTTCGTCACAGTTCCTTAACATTATCATTGTTGGGACCACGTAAACACAGTTTTTGAAAGCACCAAGAGCTTGTAATGAGTACAATTTTGCAAAATCTTCCAAACTCAAAGTAGTATCGTTTTGGTCCTCTTCCAAAACGAAAACAAAGTCGAAGTTTTGACTTAAGCATTTTCTGTAATTAAATTTCACACATGTAAAAAAGAATTTTAATGCGTGCACATAATGTAATTTGCAGAATTGTGCATACCTTAAGTTCGGTGATACGCTCAAAGATACAATAATGGCTATGTCTCTTGTAGTGAAAGCTCGTCTCAAAGAACTGTAGAGTATTAATGCATTTGGGACATCCGCATCACAAAGCACAGATGTTACCCAGGCCTGCCTGTGATTTCCTGTGTAAAAGTACGGAAACAAACGCTTTATTTTCAACGAAGTTAGTCGTGACCAAACAATAACTTATAAAACTTTTTAAACTTAAATGAATATTCGTTAACTAACCCCTCATTTAAACTTTTCAATGTTTTGTAGTCAATTTTAATTGATTTGAATATATTGTCTACCCAAACAAAGCAAAATAATTTTAAGGATGAAAAATGATTGTTTTAGAAAAGACACCGTCAGCCAGTGTAGACAAAAATAAAACTAACCTTTTTAAGACAAAGTATCAAGTACATATATAGGCACTTAATATTTCTTGTCAGAATTCAACATTGTTTCAGTACATTATTCTCAGGGTTAATTTGACATGAATTTACACATACTTAAATTAATGATTAAAAACTGGTTTATCTAGCTTTTTCATAAACGCCATCATTATAAATAATGAACAATGCATTTTTCTTCTTTTGGAAACTTGTGCAAAAAACTCGAATGTTGCGGAGTAAATTTTAGTATATATAGTTACTTATCTCGCAATATCCGGTGAAACGATACATTTTCTTCCATGAAAAAAAGCTTGCCAATTCAGAAAGACAACTGCGCCTTAATTTCTAAAACAATGGTCTATATGGCAGACAAATGTTTTCTGAAAATCTCTTTGTACTATAATTATGTGGTGTTATCTTGCCAATTTTCATCTCCATGGTGCATGCAGGAGATATCTATAAATTTGTGAGGGATCCAAATTTTAGCTGTAGAAAGATCATATGGACCATGGACGACTTGAAAATGATATGCTGATAAAACCAAATTCCTTCAACCATAAGATGCATTCTTTTGCTCCGGTCCGGTGAATTGTTTAAAATATTACTGGTAGTATTGCATACATTTTCTGGGTATTTTTAGTTTCATTAAAACAAAGAAAACACGAAATTTCAACTTCAACATTTCAATTTCAAATTTGGATTTAATGAGGATTCACTTGACTATGCAGTAAAATGTGTGAACTTACCTTTGAATTGATGGCGTAAAAGCACAATTTCAGTCGCATGATTACAAAAAAGTTATAATAAGTGTCTTAATGCGCACTCTACACCTTCCTTTGATACAATGTTTGCTTTGACTTGCCATGTTACTTGTTATGCTTTGTTCATGGTAAGTATTATCATGTATTTTTTTGTAAAGTTATGTAATTTCCTGCTTTAAAACAAATTACAGGTTACAACTATCTGGATGATGAAGCTCGTTTTATGGTTAAGTATAGCATTTTTGGCAGTTTTGTTCGCATAATATATCTTATATCATTCCTATATGAATATTCCAATCTAACTTTGATATTGCAACGTATGAGCCGAAAGATTTAAATTTGTAAACTTGAAAAGCTTACGACATTCTTTTAAAACTCTGTGGAACCTTGAAGTGCTGCAGTTATAAAATATAGAGGTCAATATAAAATATGTAGTTGTTGGGAAAACTAAATTATACTTTTGTGGTCGCATCTGAAAAAAACATCCCGACAAATTGCGTTTTGTTACTTTTGTAAGTTGGAATATGCATACTAATTCTTAGTCTTACTGAAACAATAAAATATCATGTGGAAACCATTATTATCGTAGTTTAATAATTGACCTATTACAAGTAAATTTCTTACTTACAAAATACTTAGTAAACTTTCTGGACTGATAT
Organism: Willowsia buskii; assembly: GCA_034700685.1. NCBI lineage: Eukaryota > Metazoa > Arthropoda > Collembola > Entomobryomorpha > Entomobryidae > Willowsia > Willowsia buskii. Next base: position 19,820 of record JAQIXW010000950.1, read on the forward strand.
TCCTAACAATTTATATGTTGTATAAATTAATTTTACATGATTGCCTTTGAAAAACACTTCATTATCTCAGAAGCTGCATCAAACCAAAGGTTTTAGAGAAAAAAGGAGAAACATAATATTATTCATAATTATAATCTGTATTTATGATGTAACGTAAAAAATGCATAAGTAAGTATAGGTATAAACCAAAATGTTGACCTAGTGCGTGAACATAATTATCTCAGTGATTCCCACCAGACACCAGAATCTTAAAATATTTTTACTCGTTACTGATTTTTTAACACTCAGATGCCTGTTTACTTTCTGGTAAAGAAATACCCTTTATTATACAGTAAAATTGAAATCACCAGACCATAAATATCTTACGTTGGAAGTGTTTCAATGCGATTAGAACTACAAATAAACATTCTTTTACTTACTGTATTATTGAGTTCAATGGTGATGCAATTTTTCGAATTATTTTTCAGCTTTCGAAATTAGTTGACAATGTCACTAGCACTTAAATTTTGAACAATATTTTTACACCCAATTTTTAAACGACCGTAAGACAAGTTACGATAGAACGAGTGATAAATATTGCTAACATATTAGGTATCTCTTATACCATGAAATTGTAGTGTAATGAGAAAAAATCGGATACCGAATTGAATGTCATTATGCAAATATACTATATATTATTGTTATGTTTGCGTAAAACTGCGTGCGATATTACCAGTTAAAAATTGTTTGAAAAGAAATTTCATTTGTTCGATACGTTAGAATGTTTATATGAGAAAACATTAACGATTTTAAAAAAATATAATGGTAGAATATTACATATTGATATCAATAATCGAACATATTATTAATGACTTCTGAAATTAAAGGACATGTTCCTATCATGGTGATAAAATGAAAATACTGGTAAGGTTCCAAAATATTATGTAGTACATATTTTTATGTAAATACTTTTATGCCGTTTTCATTCCGTATTCCTTACAAAGATTGTACTGTTTTTGTCTGGCAAAAAGGTTATCGTCACCCTAAAACTGACTAGTCATCACCTTATTTTAAGGTTCCTGAGCACCTTGGTTCGAAAAATAGGGTATGGCGATAAGTACTCTCTACTAGGGTGCTAAGTCATTGTATTTTTAAACTCAAAATTTATTATACAAATATCTTGCTCAATCATATTTCAAAATTTCATTGAATTATTCTTGGGAACACATTCGTAATACTTGTAAGTTGGGCTTTCAATGGCATAAAAAAAACTCACGGTTTTGGTGGCTTGGTTCACCATTTAAATCAAAGTTAAAGGATTTGTGGTTATGTTATGATTATTGATGGGGAACACCTGCCATACGTACAATAAAAATGTCCAGCTTCACTGTTTTTGCATGGCATCTTTCTCTCATTTGCCAGTCTCGTTTAAATTCGTCTTCAGAAATATTAATATTAAACTTAATTGTTAAAAAACTCCAAAGCTTTGAAGTATGATTGAAGATGATATTTGTATAATAAATTTTGAGTTTAAAAATAAAATGACTTAGCACCCTAATATAGAGTACTTATCACCATACCCTATTTTTTGATCCAAGGAGCTCAGGAACCTTAAGATAAGGTGATGACTAGTCAGTTTCAGGGTGACGAGAAACTGTATGCCTTTTTGTCTTAGCTCCTCTTTAAAAGGAAATATTGTTTTTTTAAATTTCCCAGACGCACACGGGCTATTATATTTGATCCCCAACTTGGCTTGTAACTTTATCACATCATCGATGATCACCCACACCATAGTCTTTGAGACAAACTTTCTGCTCCATATTGATTTTAAAATCTGGTGGTTCAAAAATTACAATTATAAATATTGAAGCAAACAGTAGCATCAGACAGAAACATGCAAAGAAAAATGACTCATCGTATCCTATAAATATAATATATGGCTGGAACAAAACCTTTCGATTTCAACAGACATGAAACACGTGAAAATCAACATACATGCAACATTCTTAATTAAAATCTTCAAATATTGGTTAATTAACTGCCTTCCGACACAATTACTCACGAATATAAGTGCAACATACCACATAGAAAGCATACAAATTTTCTTTATAATCCGCGTAAGATCTATAAAGCAGTCATTCTTTACTGGTACCTTAACAAATTCAGTGGTCAATAATATTTTTTTTTTTGAAAATGAAGCCTCAAAGCATCTTTTGTTTCTGTGCAACTTTTTTGCTTCATTTTGCAATTTTCACAGACGGTGTAAATGTCGAAAGGGATTTGTCATTGACACTGAGGGAAAAAAATGCACTAGACAAGGTAATTTAATTTAAAAATTGACTCATTTGGATTTAGGACCCATAGAGATATACAAATTAAATTCACAAGTATAAGCGATAATTAATGCTTATTTGTGCTTTCTCGAGTAGTTCCGCGAAAGGGTTACCCCGCTGTTGACCAAAGACTATATGAAAACGGACTTATATCTTATTCGATGGCTGAGAGGTCTCTATATTTTATAACTTAAATGATATTTCAAAATAGAAACATTAAAATATATTATCTGTTTCATTTTCTATACTTTTATATCCAGCTCGAGATTTCGATATAAACAATGCAGAGTATATGCTGCAACAGGTACGGCAAAACAGTAAAAAACAAGCAATATTTAATGTATTTATAAATGTATATTAAATATTTTATCCATGAAATATTTTTAAATTTAATGGTTTTTATTGACGCTAACAGAACCTGCAGTGGAGAAAGGATAACGATATGGACGAAATTTTAAATGAGGATTTTAGTGACGTAGAAAGAGATTTTCCGGCCGCTGTCAACACCTACGATAAAAATGGCCAGCCAAGCAAGAACTCTAATTCTAGAATATCCGAATATTACTATGAATTTTTCTATTCAAAATTTAAAACCAAACTTGTCATTCCACAGTTGCCGATCTGGATATACATGACTGGGATATACGACGTGCAGTCCTCCAAGGAAAAGCACCTCGAGTGTTCCGCTACTTGTACCATTACTTGGAGAACGTTACCCTCCAAGTTTTCGA
>JAQIXW010000951.1:0-22855 GCA_034700685.1 Willowsia buskii
TATATATATATATATATATATCACTTACTGGAATCCAAACAAGAGTGGCAAATGAGCGATCAAATGTGTTATAAATTAGAGTACATAAAAGACCCATAATTTGCTAGACAATACTTCAAACTATGAGAAATACAGCTAGAAAGTAAGGAAAGCATGAAATAGACGGAACTCATAACAGATCCAATAAAACACGATCCAACATCAAGAATGAAAGTGTCATTCCCACATTTCCTGTAAAAATTGGCCATGACATTTCTGACGAATTGATGTTCCCATTTTCCAACACAAAGGAAGTTGGTTAGTTGGTAGTATGTAGTTTTAAAATTTCTCCTTTGCTCGTAATCGAACTTGACAAGAGTGTAAAAAAATAACTGTGATTCGCACAAAGCACAGAATAATGTTCTACTATAAAACATTTTTGCAAGTCCTACAACCTACCTACAACGAATTCATCATTAAATTATAACCATATATGTGAACATCTGCGATTTTACAACCCTAAGATTTGTTTCATGAAAAAATAGAAAGGAAGAAAAAAGCAAGAAGAAAACTATCCCGTAACATTGAAAAGAAAGAATGATAGAATGGAAAGTTTTCAAAATAAAAACCTTGATGGACAATAATGTGCATAAAAACAATATAACGCAAAGGGGGATACTACATCTACCGCTACCACCATATATATACAGCATGACCATAATCTATAGCGACCTATTTTATTCAACGATCATACACATACATGATTTTGAGGTGATTACTGATTGATATTAGAGTGTATCTGTAATGTACGAGCAGGATATTATACTTTCTCCGATGAAGACTAAAAATGAGCACGTAGAAAAGTGTGCACTAACGGCAAAAGCCTAGAAAACAAATGTGCGAGCATGATATGATGTTGTGGGTGCATGGAGGTTGCTGGCGACGCCAGTTTTTCTTCTACGCTCAACTTTCTCAGCATTATTAGACATCACCAATCTCACAAGACAGATGACAGATGGACGAGCCTTATTACAGTTATTACGTCGGAGAAAAGCTACTTGAATACTTATAACTTTTCGTCGTTTGCTCAACCAAAAAGAAAGAAAAGAGTCAGCATGTTGCCTACCATAATAACAGCGTATACCACATCAAATTCCATGTGAATGAAAAAGAGAAGTTGCACATATTATTTCGCTCACATAGACTCACTCACTCATACAGTTTTTTTCCTAACGTCTGTAGTTATAGCTCATCCACAAGACAAGAGAAATAAAGGAAGTCGACTCGTAAATGCTAAGCAAACAACAACAACAACAGCGGCAATCGTAGCAGTCAGAGAGAAAAAATAAAGCTTAGAAACATGTAAAAGCAGAATTCGTGGTCCTATCATCTCCGGAAATGAGCCGCCTCCGCTTTCATCTGTTTTCCTTGGAAAGCACATATGCACACAGACGGAGAAAAGAGCAAAAGATCTAGAGCTACCGGCCGGGATTATAACTCACGTCATTTTACTCATATAAGGAAATTGTACATTTTTGTTGTTTTATGTTTCTGAGTTTTGTTTGCTGTGCATACAAAATACACAAGCGCAATATACATTACAATGCAACTTGACTCATGACTACAATGGCTGATGGTGGAGAGTTTGAAGAAAAGCTGAAACCATGCAACATTAGAACCTTTCCTGGAGTCTTATGAGCAGAATTGGTAGTAAAACAAGACGCGTGGAGTGGTGTCAAGTTCGTTTTCGTAGGTTTTTACGTAGAGACGGCAGTAGTGTCGGCGCGAGAAAGAGGGAACAAATGAAATAGAGAAGTATTTTTCCTTGTTTGAAAGCGTAACACATGAGCCAGTGATGATGGAATGGTCCCATTTCCCTCGTTTGTATTTCCTTCAGTATGCTATATATTGTGCCCCTGTGTGCGGTAATAAAGAATCCCATTTTCTCAACAAAATTACACATGTGTAATTCTTGCCGGCAGTTTATAGCTTGCCTCCCGTCGACAGCTTCCCCTTCTGACTTATGAATCCTAGACCATTGTTTATTTCTCCGTGAAAAACTATAACCATCAAAGAATGCATTCATGCTCCATACACACTTAAGGAGATGCTTCTTGCGCTGCGACAACAGCTAAAAGGTATGCAGTATATTTGTGTGGAATGAGAAAGTCAAGAAGAGAGTTGAAAAATACTGTCAGTAGAAAAATTTACAACAGTCTCATAAGCCACAAAACTGAAACATAAGAACTGTTCGTAAAATTACTCACCCACCCTTTCAGCACCAGTCGCAGTCTATTGACTGGTGAAAGAGGCAGCTATACATATCATCCGACAAACAGTGGGTATCCACAAATAAACTGATCCCTGTATTGACTATTTTGTTTTATGAGGTATGACATTAGCTAAAATAAGAGACAAATAATGCTACCACAATAACAGTAGGTAATAATAGATGATTGTTTATTGCCTGCCCCTCCTACACCGATAAAAGTTAAGACGACAAAAGTGGTAGTGGGCATGCACACATGTCTGTGTTTAATGACTTTCTCTGATCAGATAATATTGTAACAATAAAAATATGAAAGCGTACTGTCAGCTCTGCAACATAAAACTTTCCTTACCTCAATATCGAAACTATTAACATACATACATACCCTATTATCATTTTAAGCAAGTTCATAACGCAAACAAATATATTCACATATGTCTAAACACCAGGAAAACTTTACCAAAAACAACAACAACTAGCTCTAATTCACAAATAAAAACAGCTAGTCATAAAACAAAGTAGTGAAATGAGGGAAGAGTAATCACAGTCAGCAGCGGACTTCATGAGGAATCTGGTTAATCCATAAAATATTCCGTTTTGTGACAATAAAAGTGAATGGCAGCATTTCCTCAGTTGAGTCACTTTTATGAACCATACCATACAACCACTATAGCTTGGCTACTCGACGACATTCCCATTATCCACTCGTTATTACCATAATATACGGCAATATATTTACCTTCTACGAAATCCAATCATTCAGATTTGCATTTGAGGAGTTAAATTAAGTAGTTCAATATTTTTTTTTTGCGGAACGTACATGTCCACAAGCAAAACAAAAAACGCTTCCGCCTACTGCTCCAAAATTCAAGATTTGGTATAAGCTTAATGCATACAAGGAGCAAAGAAAAAATCTGCATGATATGTGGCTCAAAGAACAGATCTGCGACACAAACTGTTAGCCCAATGTCCTGTTGCATTCAAATCATCAAAGTTGAACAGCGCAGAGTTCAGCAGTAGATTGATGTAGACAGAACTGTTGGGTTGCTTGAGCTTTCTTTCAAGGTTAAGTTCATTAAAATGTAGTTTATTTCCTACTTCCTACACGTAATCTTTAATGACATTTTGCTGACTACGAAGCACGAAAAGACGGGCCAAGTTTTATAATGTACGTAAACTTCCAAAGTTCTAGTTATCCCTACGGAGCAAGGATACGGAAAAGTACGCACGGAAGAGTTTACAACTTCTCAAATCTAATTTCTTCGAAAAATTTAATTATGCGTGCAAAACAACGGGAAGGGAACAGTGGAGAACCTAAACTGAATGGATGGAACTGTTTTCCTAGTTTCTACCACGGTTTTGGTTTAATGAGCTTAAGCAAAAGACTACCTTCTAGGAATAGGCTTGACTGATCTAAATTTTGTGGATTTTTTCGTAGTATTGTTGTAGAGTTCCCATACTATTGACTGGAAACGGATTGATGATATCATACGCTCAATTCTGGTAGTTGGCAAAATAAAAACTCCCATTTCCAAATGAGTTGATAATGTTTAGAAAATGGCATTGACAATTGAATAAACTTATTATAAAAATATACTGTACGGAAAACTTGTCCTGTTGTCGGTTTCCTAAATTCTTCATTGGGCATTTACATGGAAAGGCAGACAATTTGACTCTTTATTGTTTAAAAAAAATGTTTTCAGTTAGTCTGCAAAATACTTTAGCAGTTGCTTATTGCTTACAAATAACGAGAGACAGTCATTTAATTCGTTTTCCTTTAATTTGCAGTTACATGAAAATGCTGGTTTGAATGAATTTATTTGTTCTGACAAACTGCATTGTATGGAATGTGATATGTGATAATGATAAAACACAAATGCATAATGTTAATATAAAGACTTTTGAGATGAAATGAAAATGAAACCATGCTCAACTAAAATGAGAGATAATTACATACTTTGTATGCCCTTGAATTATTCGTACTTTATGAAATGCGCGTAAGTTATAAGCTGCAAGGACAAAAAAATCTTTGCAATGAATCGAAGTGAATCGATTCAATGCTACCATATATCTTGTAACAAGTTTATACACTTATTATTACTGAGTGGTGACATGAGGGATGTGTAACAAAATTATATTTTGGCATGAGATGGGTTTTAATTCAAGGCAAATTCATTCCTTCGAAATACAATTCCGCATTCAAAGAATTTTTAGAAAAATGATTTTTGTCAGCGAGTCACTGAAACCCCAACCAAAACAACTAGGTAGATAGAATATAGATACTTTGCCTTCAAAAACTAAAACCATGATGCCATCAAGAACAAGTAACACTTTTGTTCTTATACGTATTTACATGTCTGTAATAATAAAACTAATAAGGACTTATTGTTCGCATCTGTGAATTCATTGACTGCACACGCTATTCTAAATCACTCCACCACATGCAATTATTTATTGGTATGTGCGCATATCTTTCAACTAATACAAACCTTCGTCACTTTTTGTGAACGTTAGTGAAGTAAATGAAAGCTGTCACCGCAGTATGTAGTAACAAGTTACAGAAAAAGGAGATGTCATTAGGAAGAAACTACCTACTTTGTAGTAGAACCAACATTATCATCATCCCCATCACCACTACCACCACCTCTGCTGTTAGCTCTTATTATGAATGAACAAATGTCTAATATGCAGTTCAGTAATAATGAGTACAGCAATATAGGCAGCATGGCGTTCGTATTTAGAAAGTCGGGTGAAAAAGAAGGGGAGCAATGTGCAATTCATTAGGGAGGAGGATTACGTGAAATTACGGCTTCACATGGGATTCACTTGGAAATCCTCTTGGAAAGCTGCGAGTGTATTGAATGGTGATGCTCCTATCGTAAACCCTCAGCTAATGCATATCTCGCATAAGAAGAGATTCAAGCCTGAACAAATTTGCTGAAAGATGTCTGTCCTGGCATTTTACCATTCTTTCATTTACCACTTCTATAAAACTGGCACGATATTATTATTACTCCTAATTTGTCTCCTGTTATGTATATGCTGCAGTCAGTTCTATATGACTTACTTTGTTTGCTCCTCTTTTCATGAAATGAACAAATACCTATGCATACTTTATAAATCCACTTTATGAAATCGTGAGTTCGTGTAAGCCCAAGTGAATTTAATTTCTACAAATTGAAACTCTTGTCTTAATGCTACTCAATGTTGCAGGCATTTGCTGTTGCTCAATGAATGCTACGCTTGGGATGAATGATGTACATAGTAGCTTTATGGACTTTGAAGAACATAATAACGTATGAGCATAAGCACGACATATAAGATATAACTGTGAATAATACAGGGTCAAATCAAAATTAGCAGCAAGCAAATCCAAGTAACATTAAACTTAAAACACTATGAATGACCATCGAACTGAATGAAACTCAATAGACTGCAGAGGAAGAATGTGAAAACAGAATTTACTGATAGCTAACCAAACTATTTTATCACATTTCATGCAGCCCATTGATATAGTGTGTTGTGTACACCACTCCTCTTGTGATTAGTCGGATGAAAGCAACTAATTACAAACATTGTAACGAATCATTGAAAATTTTCAGAATTAGTCAGCGCAAAGAAGTATGCTGGATATGCACTCAAATTTACATATACTAAGACTTTCACCCAACAAGTATGTATTCGCATGTATTCGGTCCGATTCTGTACACAGGCATACCATTATGATCAGTTTCTAAAATTCTATGCATTAATATTGCGTCGCGTTGTACACCCCTAATAAAAGATTTTCAGATTTGCTGATCAGTCCTTTCTACTTTTAATCAATTGTTCAACACAATTGTACGAAATTACGTTGAGCAAAAAAGAGTTATCCAACAAAAGAATTGGGATAAAACATAATTCGACTTTTCGAATCGAATGCTATATTTCCAACCTTTCGTAATACTGTCCTATTTGTTATATACTGTTATATTTGGCGTTGTTTACGTATTTTTGTGTAAAAGATTATATGTTTGTCTACAGAATAAAGGGAGCTATTTCAGTGTTCCCGATGTTTGCACGATTTCATTATATTTTGGTTTCAATGATACGGGGACTCTTTCAATATTATGGAGTTTTAGATGGTACAGTTACGTCTATAAAAGGAATCAGTTTACCACTATTTTACTCGTTTTAACATTTAATGCCCCTAACACTGTACGTCATTCAACAAACCTTTGTCAAGCTGGTAGCTAGTATATACTGGTATTCTATTTACATCAGTCTTTTTTAGCAAAATAATATCCAAGAATAGTACACGCACATAACGCGTAAATTGAAATGAAACTGGCTGAGCTAAAGTCAGAGATCTCCCGTATAGTAGAAGGGAACACGTCAAATGCTGATGTTATGTTATGTCACTCAATACGTGCGGTTTGCTCTTCTCTTTCTCGTACAGTTCAAATTACATTCACATAACGGGAAAACTTATACTGGTGCCAGTGCAAGGTGATGTAGAATGTATATATGGTGAAAATGTACACTTTTATTAGAATGAATGAGATCTCTAGCTCTAAATAAATACATACATCGTACCAATAAAAAATGTTCATAGGATGGTATGTATATTGCTTTCACAGATGCCTGACTTACTCTAAGCGCCCAGTTTATTCCGGTCCAGTCATCTTTTACCAAAGCTCCTTTCTATACGGCATAAAATTCCGGGTTATTGATGAAACGTTCTTTCCCTTCTTTTTTAATACCTATTATATATATATCAGTATATCGTGCAGTACTTCTATTAAAATGCTACTCTTCTTCCCTTGTATTTCCTCAGTTTATAGATATTTACACCCCCGGTTAACTCGTAGAAGTGCACTTGAGAAAGGGTAATACAAAAAGAATGTATAGGAGACCAGCACACAAGATGCGAATAGACGAACCCCATTTTCAATTGGGTTCTCCGTTTACTTATGTTTATCCTTGCGTAAAATGTACTGTGAAAACATTTTCTTCGGGAAATCAGTTTTAGTTGAAGCCCTTCTCCTCATTTTATGTCCACGATGGTGGTACTAAGTATCAGAAATGGTGATGGTCGTCTGTCCTTCTATCTATAACTGTTTGGGCTTTACTACTATATTTTTCAACCACTGCTTTCACTATGACTGACCATCGAAATACCAATCTCATTCAGACAGTGTATATCTATTATAACGCTCTCACATATACACCATTATTAGTACTATACCATCATCAGAATGCCCACATACACCGTAATCCTATGTGTCATGGGGGTTTGTATTATTTGGAATACGAGTACAATATTGGCTAGTTATTTTATTTTGTCTCTGCTCTTCCTTCTTCCTCTATTCTTTTATTTCAAAGCTGTTGAAAAGCAACTGCAGGAGTGTATTCTTTTGGGAAGTCGTTGAGTCAGTGAATGAATGATTTGACAAAATAGAATTTATTTCCCATTTGAGCTTTTATATTCCCCCCAAATACCACCATGAATTACCGGCTCCTCCATTTATTGGTACTATTATGTATACCTAGGCACTAAACTTTACGTTTTTTATGTTATGTTCATCTGTAGAATCAGTGGCGGATGTTTGCAAACGCAGAGAGATTAAATCAGCTTTCTCCCGACTTTCTTTCCTTCCGCCGAACGATTCTGTCTTGCTCAAAGCATTTTTTCCAGCAAGTCATGATTTTAAAATAAAAAAATGAATACAAATAACTAGAAATTGTAAAAACGAGGAAAGGGAAAATGAGGGTCCATACATAAAAGAAAGAGCGACAGTTATATAATCAGATTCTGAAGATGAAAACATGAATGGCTAAAAATGAGAAAAACTCATTTCCAAAAGAAATAGGAAGCCGTTTTCAAAGAACGACTCATCCTCATTCAATTTACAACAACGAGGCTGTTTTTTTTCTTTTGTGATTGTGAAATGGTTACACGATACGAGCTTGTTTTCTTTTCTGATTTTCTCAAACATTACACTTGACGCGAATATGCTTTTATGTGAATTACATACCTACACACAAAGCTCCAAATCACTTTCAAAATTGAAAGTTTACGGTTTTTAGCGAATAAAACCCTAATCCAACAAGCAGAACCAAGAATAACATATAACATTATAAAATGATAATGTATGCTATAACATGCGTATACTTATAGACAGTAATATATACCACGCAACAAAACACGATGAGATGATGATGGCGATAAGACCCACATGATGTGATGATGTGGGTTGGGTGGCTGCATGACTCAGTGAATTTCTCTATTATTTCTTTGAAGTTATCTAAGCAAAACTTATTTGGAGCCGCATGCACACAGATGAAGGGAAGTAAAAGTCCGCGTTATTTTCTCGCATGGATTGTAATGAATGAGTTCTCATCACATCATTCTTATTATATAACTTTCCTTTGAACCTATTACTCTGTTTCACAAATATCTTTGAATCCTTACACCACCGTTGCCGCCAAATCACACGAATATTAGCCTACCAAAAGCTTGGTTTACGTAGCATGGCAGACAATAATATCGTGTATGCTATTTAAAGTTATACAAGAGCTTAATCTGGAGACAGAATCACAAAACTAAAACTTAATTTTGGTGCAGAATTTTACGAATAATAAGTCTCAAAGACACAAGGGAGTCTCACTACTGCATTCACAACTAAAATAAATAGAGAATGAAACTGAAGAAAGGAAAAGCAATAATATTTAACGTTGTCTTTCATTGCCCTGTAAGTTAACGCAAAAACCTACTCTTGCAGAAATAGAAAATATTACACACGTCCTACATTTGTTCATGAAAAAGACTCTATTCTCGACAGCGCTTGTCTTCTTCCAATTATGAAAATATACTTATTATGCATTTAAAGTTTACTTATATAAAGGTTGTGCAAGCAAGCAAAGCAGGACATATGTCAAAACGTTCTGAATTTATAATGATGATGAGACACACTTGGCCATGGGCAGACAAAATGGAATTTAGTGCCTACATATTTTACTTACTTTATAATCTGAAGACATATGTGACACTTTGCTTTCAAAAACACTTTCATGGAAGCATGATTATATCAAAACACACTAGAACACTTCACTGCGCTCGTTCATTATACACTAAAATGTTATGATTAAAGCGTGTGGCTAATTTTAATTCCATGAAGTGGCAGAATGATATGACATGCATAAGTGAATGTACCAAAAAGCCACTGCATTTGCAAAGCACGCAAACACAGACCGAAACAAACTCTCGTAATAAAGTTATTTATATAAATATCAGTATGCTATACTCATAACGAATTAGTAGTTGATCCATTACGAACATAGACAGGCTCATATATATCTAGCCGAATCTGCCGATCACCAGTTTTTACATTGTTTTTTTTTACCAGTCAGTTGGTCGTAGTTTCTCCATTATTTTATTTGAAATACTTACCGATTTGTTGGGGCAAAAAATACGAACGCCGAATGTCAGCCCTACTGGACAAAATGTGATGATGGAAAAGAAAAATGGCCGACAAAACAAAAGTTCATGACAAGGATGTTACATTTATGACAGATGACTAATGATCCACACCCGAACTTTCAAAAAATAGCATAATATATATCTAAGTACATCTCAATGTAGTTCAATGAAGAAGAAGTTTATTTCTTTAGCATTACTTTGAAACCGAGCATATGGAGCAAAGGATACCATCATCGAATCAAATGAAATAGCCATAATATACATATTTCCGTAAGTAACATTTTCCACATAATACAATGCGCATAATAAAACATACAAATCACCTTTTCGTATGTAGTATGCATGTATCAACTTTGTTACAAGACACACTTAGATACGCATCTCATTTCCTGGCTTCTTTAATACCCCTTTTTCCTGTCACAACAGAGACAAAGAAAGTGAGCATATATACAAAGTTATTATTATGTATCGTCCCTAGTTTGGTGAAGAAGGCTTCTCGTGCAGATTTCCCACTTTTGCTAACTTTCTTTCTACTTGAAGTACAAAACACATTATAAAAGGATCCGATGGATAAACAAAAAGTAACAAGAGATCATCAATGAGAAAGGAACACAAAAACTGATATACCTCTTCATACACCACCACTTGTAAAGTGTGGTCCTACAATATCACTTCCAGGTTTTTCCTCTTTTCTTTCCGATTATAAGAAAAAAAGAGAATGAAAATAAGCAATAGCATCACACAAGGAGAAGGGAAAAGCTCCTTCTTTTCATCCAAAGTAGGCTTGCCCGGTTGCTGAACCAATAAGTGTTTCGTTTGTAGCGCAGATGAACATGTACTACATATTACATAGTTTTATACCTAGAAAGTGGAGAAACTGGAAAAGAGTGACTGCTTCTCTGTTTTGATATTGGATTCAAGCATGAAACATTAATGGGGAAACTGGAGTGATGTTATATATTTTGGTGGTGCTGTTATTTTGGAAAAAGTGTGAGTAGCAGAGTAGGAGCAACCCAAGCAAAAAGCCTTAGCTAACTGAGCAGATCTAAAAAAGAGCTCATCCAAACTAAGTAAAAAAGGAAGAGAGAAAAAACAGTAATGCAGCAGAAAAGCCAAAGCCAACAAGCAAGTGATCAGAGTTCTTTTTTCTCACGGCACAAAGCGCACACTAAGCCTTAGTGATATCAAAAAAGGAAGAGGAGTGAAGAAGAATGCCGTATGCTGTGCTGTTACTCCAGAACATGATGATGGGCCACATTATATGTGTATTATGGAATACTATGGGAAGTGGTGTGTGTGTGTCTGTGTGTGGTGCTACATTTAGGAATGACACAGCAGTATAATATAACCAGTCCTTTGAGTGAGAGGAGTTCCAAGGATATCCCGGGCTCAACAGAGTCACATTGCCACTTTGGCTAGTAATGCCAAGCGCGATGGTTCTTGCTCATGCATCTCCTTCTCACTCTTACTCCAGCCACGACTACATACTTTCCCACCACCACCACCATCACTCTCCCAAATAATAACGCAAGCAAACCCAGAGAGTTAAGTCACTTTCTCACAGACACTCTCTTACTCTTGTGCTGCCAGCGTCCAGAGAAACAGAGCCAAATCACCCAGTGGTAGAGCAGCAAGTCTTCATCGTCTGTGTGTGTAGATATAATATTGTTGTAAGGAAAATAGCAAAAAGCTCAATGCCACGAGAGATTCTTTGCTTGGGATAACTATAAAGCAAGCCTTCCGACCTCGCGCCGGCGTCACTCTTCATATAGACACCGACCAAAAAGCAAGTAACTCTCTAGATCCCCATCAGTTTGGATTGTGCACAACACTAGTCATCATGAATAACTACAGTGGCTAGGCTCAGGCTTCTCCTCTCCGGGGAAATAAGAACTGTGTGAGTGAGGTTTTGCCTGCGATCTCCTTCTCCCTCAGCTGGAAAAACGTGAATGTACATCCAGAGGAAGAAGAGCTAACACATCAGACTGCACATTCATTTTTTCCAAGGAACTAAATTTCATTCCATCAGACAGAAAAATATATATAGTCGGATTTTTCCCAACCTCAAACTCAGTCAGTGAAGGAGTCGAAAAAAGAGAGCAGTCCTGGAAGACAACCACCAACACCAGGAATACCACCAACATTGTAAGTGTGAGAGAAGAGAAAAACGCTCATTTCCTCTTTGCTTATAACTTTCACTTCCATTTTTCTAAAAGTCATTCTGCCATCATTGCAGATTCTAAAAAAGTACACACTCGAAGGCAGGGAGAGACATTGAAGGAGACGGACACGTTCCCGTGCTACGTGCATATTTTCACAGAAGAGTCACCACACACGTTCCACCACTCACATCCAACAGCTAAATCAAACTGACTGACTAACTGAGAATTATACAAGTGTATAATGAACCCAATTATCAGTGGAAAAAGCACTCATTGGAAAGTTGAACATCATCATGTACTACTTTGAGTAACATCAGATCATTTTATAATTTCGTTTTTTTCATGCACACTGATGAGCTCTGGAAAGAATTGACTATATAGAGACAGAAAAAGACATACGCCATATATAAAGCCCTGCAGTTAAGAGGAATCAACCGAAAAAAATCTGGCAAAATGAGAGTTGACTGAGAGAAAATGAGAAAGTTGTAAATTGAGTCAGACTACACCACTCTCAGTTTTTTTTCTCCCACCGTCAACACCAATATATGTAAAGTCAGCAGGGGTAAAAGTGAAAGTAAATTTTATAATATATTTTTCCCTTCTCGACTATGTGACGCGTCGTTTCCTTGTGACAAGATAAGAACTAAATGACAATCTAAACCATATACGCGAAATCACTTTTTAATGCAGAATGCTTGCTTTCTCTTGTATCTAAAAGCAGTAAATATAGTGATATTACATGAGTGAAAGTATGAAAGTACTGCAAAAGCAACCTAAAAAATGAGTGACATTGCAAAAGTCATGTGCACGTGGAAGCAATTTCCCTGGAACAGACTATGCAATACTCGTGTGGAATAAATGATGAAGCGATTGCTATCTTATTCATGTAGCAAACACATACAAACGAGCTCGTGGTAAACACAACCAACAAGCGGCGGTACGTACTCTCCTCAGTGAGAACGAACTGAGACGCTTATACTTGCGGCGAAATAAAAGAATAATAATTCTGGACCAGCAGAAAGTGTTTTCCCAGTAAGGTTTTGTACGTCATACAAAATACACGCATAAATAAGAAATCACCTCGCTCACTCTTCGTATCTGTAATAATGGTTCTTAAATTTTTGTTGCAAACCTAAACATAGCTACTGAGGGAATATCAGAACTTTTTATTTGCCCGTGAGTTTAAGACGAATTCTAACCGAGCATTAAAAATGAAGCCCATTGTGACAGTGCTGCTGATAGTGCTCACGGCTTTCTGCCAAGCAGAATGCCCCATCGAGTGTTTTTGCGACCGGGTGACAACCTGTACTGGAGATAATTTACTGACCCGATTCCCCAAGATTTACACAGGTCCCGACTCCTCAGGCTATATGCCACCCCTCATGACCGCTGTGCCAATCCGTATAGAGCTTCACGACTTTGCAGTGAAGCACCTTAGTCGGCAAGATTTTCTCGACATAATTTCTAATCTCACCGAGATATCCATTTCGAGAAACTCTCTAGAGACATTTGACAATGACACTTTTTCACTCGAGTTCACAACTTCTTCGTCAACGTCAGCAGTTATTCCTTCATCTTCTAGGGTGGGTAGTAGCGCTGCAATAAAAGGTGGTGATGTTGCTAGTGATAGCATGAGAGGCGCAAATAGTAGAAGTACAAGTGATGAGACACAGAGAACATTTTTCCCAGCTTCTTCAAACAGAGGAGCAGCACAAGTTTCACGCGACCAGGACGTCTCCAGCTCCTACTCTGCTGATGCAGGTACTTTCCTTCAGTTGAAAATACTCGACTTGAGTCAGAATAAATTGAAGTATTTCGTGGGAGGTGGAAAACTCCGCAAGTTGAGGATCCTCGACTTGTCCTCGAATCTGTTGCAACAGGTTTATGAGTTGAGTGCCATACAAAGCCTTGAGAGTGTTAATCTCAGGGATAATCGGATTTCATACCTTGAGGCCGATATCTTTCAGGTCAGTATTTTTTATACTTAACTCATCGTCATTCACACCCATAAACTCATCCCTTCACACCATACACATAACATTATATATTATAGCATAGCGTTACTATAATATTCACTACCATCCATTATGTTCTGACTTCGTTTTGAAAGCAATCGCTAAAACTTGACTTAATGCTGTTGCGCGGTGTAGTAGTTGATTTGATGTAGCTGCTGCCAAGTTAAAATATTATCATGAAGTTACAAGTTCATACTCTTTTTAGTCATACAAACCTAACACCCTTGTTTCATCCACTCACACGCGGTACAAGCCGAGCATATCAGAGTAAATGTAAATTGAGTCTTACATACAGTTACCCATATATTGAATTTATGGGATGATGTAAATATACAGAACGGATGCCATTTCACTACTGATATTTCATTCCATCCACAAAAATATTCAGACGTATCTGACAAGGACCATTTATTTTTCTTCTGCCCCCACTCTTCTGATATATATGCTCGACGCAACATTTTTATACTTTGCTTTCACCACATGCCAGAACTCGCTGTATTCCCTTCCGATCGCTATGTTCATATTATTCCCGCAACAATATCCGAGCTATATGGTACTGATTGTATGAACCTAAATAAGCAAACATTATACGCATAATAATGGCAGCACCCCATCATCATATATCTCTGCATCCTTTCTCCAGTCTCATTCAATTTCAAACGGAAAGCCCATTGTAGGGAGTAGAAGCAGTTCCCTTACATAATATGCATAAACACATGTTTATTTACACTTCACTATACATTATCGTCATATCTTAGAGAAAAGCCTTAGCCGTATGCTGTTTTCTTCTTTTCACCCTCTTCGTTCCACTCCACCCATCCCAAAAGGAAAGCAGTATAACGACACAATAAATACATTGAACAATAACAACAGTACGTTTTTTCACAGCAACTTATTGCCATTGCGCCGAATGCCACTACTCTTTATTTCTGTTCCAGAAAGAAGCGACATAATAGGATTTTACTATTTACATACCTCTCCATAAAGTTATTGCAACTTTGCTTGAGTGTGCAACACACACAATGACACCAAGCAATGCAGCCAACGGAAGCAAAGGCAGCAGCAGTAACAGAAGGAACACTATTGATGCAAATGCAAAAATGCAAAGCTGCTACTTTTCCTAAAAGAAGCATCAAGTTTATGAGATGACGCTACCAAAATGTGTTTTTCTTTCTCTGGAAAACGAAAATGCAATAATTTTTCTCGTGTACATGTACCAAAAGAGTTCATCTGTACTTGAATACAGAATATTCGTTCCTTTTTGGCGTTTACAATGCAGACAAAACTTTGCGTAAATACATCCATAGCATCATTGCTTTTAAAACTAGCACAAACATACATGCCATGACACAAAAAGGGTAGTGCAGCCATGTGTCTACATCTACATCAAGTATGAATAGAGCAATAGCTGGTTTCCCTTCAACGGAGAAAAAAAACTAGGAAAAAAAGTATTCAACAACTCTCTCAAAACTTGATATGCTAAAAAAAAACTTCACTTTACCCGTTTCTTTTCAGACTGCCATCATAGAAATACTTTACAATATTTACCATTTCTTTGGGTGCTTCTATTATATGAACAACATTACGGTATAATACATACAATAGTGGCAAGTTGACAAAGACTACCGTTTTCCAAATCTCCTGAATTTTAAACAGAAAATCCTCAATTTTGTCGAACCATGTAGTTTCATTTTAGAAACTACCTTATTTTTCAACGGCGAGATACCAAATTGTATCCAACAAAAAAGTCATTTTGGAAGACTTTAGCTATAAAGTTTTGTATTTACAATTCTCAAATACATTGCAGGTTTTCACATTCCAGAAAATCATTAGAGTTTTGTAACATTTAAAAAAACATCCTGTATTTAACAAAATGGCTATTTATTATTTTTCCTACTTTCCCCGCACATTTTCCTATGGACAGTTGTAAATATACGAGCGATACATGATATGCAGGTACGTACGTGGTACGAATTAAATATTTTCATTTGAATACCCAAAGGTCTCTTTTTACTAGGAAAACAAAAAATGTATGCATGAATGAAACATTGAGTGCTGTTGAGAATTTCGTAAAAACACAGTTGCCTACATAAATTCAATGGAAAGAGAACGCAGTAAAAAGTGAAAGCTCAAGCTTTCTCAGGCCTACTTCCCTTTCACTTTTTTATAATACGGGGTTAGCGAAGTACAGCAAAGTTGCTACAGCTATTATTATTATTATTAGTTGCCCAAATATATGCATGCAGTCCAGAGTACAGTAGCATTCCTTTTTCTGACAGCCAAATGAGCATCCTGTCTTGAAGTAATTATTTTCTTTAAAAAAGGTGCTAAATTAAAGAAAAAAGTAGTAATTCGTAATGCCGAGGTTATTCATGTTGGTCTAAACAAAGTGGGAAAGACGGGTCTAAAGAAAGCGAGAGAAAAACACAAAGTAATCTTTTGACCTACAATAAGAAGCAAGTTTTTTTTTTGGATTTTCCGAGGAACGATCTTTTCTCTCCTGAGTGTAAAGTTGGGAAATGAGAGAATGCGAGCGAGAAAACAACAAACAACAAGACGTGTTCTGGCCCGGATTTCATGTTAGTACTTCTTCTTGCTCATACAATAGGCACATAAAATCATCAGACAGAGTGTAAGGGGCAGCATAGTGACACCACTACACTATTATTACACGTTACCAGCATAAATACACAAGTCTTCAGCAGTTTTAGCAATAATTTATTTCTCACTAGCAAGTAAACTTGGTGTGAGCGTAGAGCGCTAGAAATAGAAGGAAAAAGTAATTTATGTGCATTCTTGTCTTCCGTTGACAGAACTTACGTAACCTGCAGTATGTGAACCTGGACGCGAACGTCTTGGGATTCGTGCACCCGTCCACATTTTCGAATTTACCAGCTCTAGCCCATCTAATCCTTTCTTCCAACCCCATTTCTAATCTTCTTCCGGGATTTTATTGGAATTCCCGTGTCCAGTTCGTCGATGTCTCCAATGTCGGACTCACCTCTATACCTCCCAGCCTCACGAAAACTGTTCGCGACTTCCGTTGTGCTAATAACAATCTAACCATCATCAGACAGACTGATTTTGAGAGCTATCCCAATGTAGGCCTACTAGTTCTTGATGAAAACGCCATCGAGGTTGTGGAGGACGATGCGTTCGGACGACTAGACTTTCTCTCCAGGCTTTGGATGAACGGGAATAGGTATGTTGTCTGCTTGTTTTGCTATTTAAGATCCTTCCGCAGTCTATTCTACTACACACTACAAAATAACAACTGGTGAAGGTTTTCTGCCCGTAACATGACAGAATAATAGCTAAACGGATAATATTACAACAAATACTATATGAAACATTTAATAACGTGCGGATATATGGTCAGAGTCAGGATATATTTTAGTAACCGTTATTAAGACTACGGTAATCTTGAAACTATTTTGTCTTGGTCATATTATATGTATACTTCCATGAAACCTGCAACCTACTGTCGTTTCAGCTTCAACATGAGCCACTGTAAAAACGGCTCTTTTTAATAATGTAAGCAAAATTGTTGACGGTTGTTGAACAACTTTTTGGCAATCCTTGTATTTTTTGCTGGCTCATTACAACAGATTACTAGTATAAGTAGTGGCGTTCTTACGAGTATCCGAAGTATACAACACACAAAAAGTACACACTACAACTAAAAGTTAAGTTAGCTGTTCGGTTTTTAAAGCAGGAGCAGGAACACTACTTCAACGAAACTCTTTTGAAAGTATAAAAGATTCGGAGAACGACAAAACAAGTGCGGCAAAAATTCAGGGGAACGACTAGTTGGTCGTTGTATGTTAAACTTGTTTGCTCCTTTTATAATTTTAAAGAAAACCACCAGTACTACAAGTAGAGCATTTTCTATGCATTGTACAGACAAAAACTAGAGTTTCACTACCACTTATCCTTTAGTTTGCCCTTTTCAGTAAAAACTAACAACACTAACTGATGCTACACTAC
The DNA here is from genome assembly GCA_034700685.1 of Willowsia buskii. Lineage (NCBI taxonomy): Eukaryota > Metazoa > Arthropoda > Collembola > Entomobryomorpha > Entomobryidae > Willowsia > Willowsia buskii. The sequence continues at coordinate 17,875 of JAQIXW010000951.1, forward strand.
TCCTGCTCCCACTCGTTCCCATTCACTATCTTTAAACGCAATGACTCCTTAGGCATCATGAGATAGAGAAGAAAGTCGGGTAATTCGCCGTAATTCCTACTCATCGTAATGATCCCTTGGAGGATTTAGCTACTTATGCCTACTTATTCCATCCATCCTAAGCAAAAAGGGTCCTGCTTAAACAGTCGTCCTCTTACAAAAGCTAGTAGAACGCAGTGCACACAAAACTCTATATGTGTGTGTGTGTGATGAGTTCCCCTCTGCAAAATATACAAAACCTATACGTACAGACTCCTACTATTTGTACAATCATATAATAATAATGATGCAACGCAATGTTTACTCTTTATATGCCACTTCCGCCCGTCCTTCCTTCCTCATTACTATCTTCTTGAATGCTCATCTCCAATTTAAACTTCTATTACCCCTTTTCAAACATCCTTCTTTTCTCCATCCTCGTGCATTCCACTGTAAATACGTACAGCAGAGTAGCACCAGTAGCAAGTATTTACGACGTCTTTGTGTAAAACTTTGTCCAAAGTTTCAAGACGTTCCAGCACTTCTACTCTGAGGAGATAGCCCTCTTATTTTTCCCTGACAGAAGAAAATGCTGTATCGTATGAATGAATACGAAATAGTGCATGCCGAGTTTGAGTTTTTGTATATGCACAACTGTATTGTATTATTATAATAGTTTGTAAGACGAATGCATATATTATACAGACGTATATGCACCAAGACCAGCGTCATTTATTTAGCCTAGCTGGAAATTTCAAGAGACTCTCCAACTTATCTTTTAGACATCTCTCAGCGGAATCCAAGAAGGTGGCTGGAATAGGGAATATACCTTTTGGCCATTATGGAGGATGATTCTGCACACATCTGCAAAATTTATAAGACAACAAAGTCGCCCCTTCGCCATGAACCTTTGCCAGAAGAACACATTCCAAACTTCACTAATCCTTTGTAAACTTTTATTTTCCATTGTTAATTCGTAGATAATTCTTATGAAAATGCAACGTAATGCAGTACTTTAAGTTTGTATTATTAAATAGCGTCTACTTTCATATAAAACGACGGTTATTTTCCTTCGTAGTCCTGCAGGATAACACTGATTTGAGTGCGATAATAATATGATATTACTAAATGCTGCTGCTGGTTATCAATATATATATAATAGCTAACTACCAAATCTTGCTTGATGTAGATTACAAAAAAAGCATAAAACCAGCAAACTGATTTTCATTTTCGTTACAACAAGTCTGTGTACTCAAAATAAATGTGATTCACATTTAGTTCAGCAGGTTACTTCATTTTCAGCACAGTAGTCATGAATCGAATCACTTCACAGAAAAGGGAAAGAAATATCCAAGAATAGTGATGAATTTATTGGATAAAGAACTTTTTAAAATTAGTTGTGCAAGATTTTCACTGCTCTCTTCAACTTTCTTGAATGAATAGTAAATCTTGACAGAAATTGTAAAAAAAAACGCTGTTTCAATTCATTTTCTTTCCCTACAAAGCGCGCAAAGTTGTATTCTCTGGTTGGCTAGTTCCTTTTCTTGGGAACACAGTCAACGTCAGAATGATTTTTTTCTTCGACGATGAGAAGATGAAGTAGTTTTTGGAACAAGAGCATGCCTACATAACTCTATTCGTTCGTTCATCGCATTTTCCTTTAATGTAGGTACCTAAAATATAATGACTACTGCTGTTTTGTGACCCCCTTATATTATGCATACGCCTTTTTCATTGAAATATGAAATTACAGCAGAAATCTCAAAGCTATTCATGCATTAGATTTCACAAGTTTTTGAGCTAACAAAGCAGCTCCCTTTCATCAGCGAACGAAAATATCATCATCATATCAAAGAAAACACTCGCGCTAACAAATACAGGCATCGCGCTTATGAAAGGAAAGAATATTGCAATGTCTTAATGATTTCACTAATAAAAAAGCTTACGAAATGGTAACGGTTTAGACACCGAATACCCTGCTGGATAGTCGACATAAGCACTTTAGCAGTGATCGCATAGTGATGTCGAAAAGAAAACTGTGTGGTATTATTATTATTATTATTATTATCGTGTGTGTACTTATTAGGTATGTATACAGTAGACAAGAAACATGAACGTTTTATATATACACTCGACACCCTTTATTTGTAAGAGGAGTAAGTTGAGCTTACCATCATTATCATAATTATTACTATAAAAGTGGAACTTTCTTCATAAAATTACATACAGTTTTTCATACGTGCACGATGTATTCACAAAAGAAAGTGCAATGAAATAGCAAGAAAGTTTTTCACTTTAGCAGAATAAAGAAAAAGTTCAAAGAGGAGCAAGTATACAGACAATCCTTAATGCTTGTGAAGACATACCAACTACCAACCAACACCAACAAAAACCAAAAAGGAAAGGGACGTGGGATACTGTTTGTGCATGGCATGGGAAAGAGGAGAGAGAGAGAGAGAAATGTCGTCATCATCTCCTTTCACTTTTATTTTATTTTATCCAGTCTCGTTCTCTTGAACACTGGTAGGTAGGTCTTATAGTACGACTCATTTCTTTACATTTGTGCAAATTGTACGACAAATACCACAGGGCACTTTTTTCAAATTGACGTGCTTGAGCTTGCAAAGTAAAAGGCGCAACAACAAGAGTAAAGTAGACAATAACATATACAACAGGCAGACAAACTCAAGAGCTTAACATGAAAGAAGCAAAGAAAGGAAAGTGTAAAAAGAGAAAGTAAAAAGACGAAAACGACAAATGTGTGAATAGGTTAACTTTTGAGTCATAACGTCAGACCGCTTGAAAGGCAACAAAAAATTCCAAGAATCTTCCCACGAAAAAATTCCAAACTTGTGAAAGAGAAATAATAAAATTTTGCAATGGAATATATGTATTGTTCGTTTGTCCATAGATTGAGAAGAATTCCACAGAATTTGCCAATGTCCCTGCGCTCCCTCCAACTGGAAAGCAACCTAATCGTCAATCTCACTTCAACCGACTTCAAAAATCTTAGAAGGCTGGAGGAACTAAACCTTCACGGGAATCGAATCAGTGCTTTGCCTCCATCTGTCTTCTCAGAGCTGACAAGTTTGAAAAGCTTGGACCTTCGTTCAAATCTCATCGATGTGATTTACCGCGACTCTTTCGCTAACCTAAGTAAACTAGAAACACTTGACATCTCCCAAAATCCCATCAAAGTGATAGTTACGGGTGCTTTCGGGAGCTTGCGTAGAGTGACCCTACTCCATTTATCTCGCTTGATGGAACCCATTGAGTTGGATGTGAGTACTTTCCAACCACTGCAAAACTTACAAATTCTGGAACTTGACGAGTCACCTCATCTCGCACTCAAACTTTTCCAAGACGGCGGATTCTCGTATTTCCCCTATTTGCTCGAGCTGAACATTCAGCGATGCGGGCTAGACGATCCCAATCTGGTGGGCAACGCGCTCGTCGACCTCAATCTTCACACGGTCAAAATGAACGCTAATCCATGGGACTGTGAAGATTTACACGAATCTGCAGTCCACGAACTAATAACAAGACGGGTAATTGTGGATGGACCAACATGTGCCCGTCCATCTCAGTTTCGGAATACGCCACTTGCCAGTCTAACCTTTCCTGCGCCAAAAACATCACTCAACGTCATCAACAACAACGAAGAAAAAAATCCCAATTTCAGTCAGCCATTCGTTACACCACTGACCCGGAGCAGTGACAACATGACTGAGAATTTTACCAGTCCATTGTCTCCTACAGGTCATTCACTGCTGAGTACACGTGAGAAATGCGTCATTCCTTCCCCCTCATCCACTTCTCAGAATGCCCAGAATACAAATTCTCTTGAGAAAGTCACACATGTAGTAACACAAGAACAAGAGAGAAAGACTGGTCAAGAAATTACTGAATTACTAGATACCGCTCCAGCTTCACATCTCTCTGAGAACTCTTCTGCACCCGGTGTTGGAATGACCAAGCCTGGGCTTAGCTTTCCTTTGCCTGCGAGAGCAACATCTGTTCCAGACCCACCACCATCATCATCATCAAATTCAACACTCAACCACTCTTCGTCTTCTTCGGCTCAAGGTACGTTCCTAACATCGTAAACAAGTTTTCATTGAATTTTTAATGCTCCTAATCTAGAGGAAACACTACTTGCAAACACTAAAAACCATTTTTCGTTACTTCAAGAAAAAAATGAGCACAACTCCCCGATGAAGCTACACACTTGTTAAATCCCACCTTCTTACAATGTACGCATAAAGCCTTCCTCTAGGTACCTGAAATAGGATTATATGTGCATATAAAATAAACATTATTTTGGGAAAGTAAAGAAAAGTATCTTTCCATCTTTCTCTCCAGGATTGATCATAGTGAAAGGAAAACGTGCAATAAAAAGAAAATATATTTAATGATATCCCATCACAGTTGTCATTTCGGTCGTAGCATCCTGCCCCAAACCTCTACCGTTAGTTATATCAATGCTTTCATAAACGAGAGAATACAGTTTTTCATGTGAGCCAACTAAAAGAAAGTATCGTCTCTAACAAGCAAGGTCTGTAGAAGGAACCCCTTGAGGATAAAAGCATAATATTGCTCAGATGCAATCATATTATTAAATGAAGGAATGGCGTTGCTGTGTATTTGATGGGAAACAAACGTTGAGAAAAAAAGTTCATTTCTTTAGCCAGAAGAAAAAACGATAATTTGGAACATCCTGTTTTCTCTACCTTTCCCATCCCACATGAGTCGGTCCATATCGATCGACAGCATAAATAATGTAGAATATTTCCAAAATCTGGCTACATCTTCATCTTTGCCGTTTCTGAGAATCTACACTTATATAACACGTATTTGAAAAATGAGAAAAAATGTTGAGATAATAGGTGTGTGGCCGAAGCAAGGTAAGCATGTAAGCCATAACAAAGAATGTTGTTTCCGGACGAAAACGGAAGGCACATAT
>JAQIXW010000952.1:0-22851 GCA_034700685.1 Willowsia buskii
GTTTCTCTTATAATATTTGTGTTTCTCTTATAATATTTGTGTTTCTCTTATAATATTTGTGTTTCTCTTATAATATTTGTGTTTCTCTTATAATATTTGTGTTTCCATTAGAATATTTGTGTTTCTCTTAGAATATTTGTATTTCCATTGGAATATTTGTGTTTCCATTAGAATATTTGTATTTCCCTTAGAATATTTGTATTTCCCTTTAGAATTTTTGTATTTAACTTATTCATATTGCATTTCTTAAGGAAAATTCGTAAATGTCTTAAATGTTTATATTTCGTTAAGTGATAATCCTTAAAACATTTATTTTGCTCTCACTTTGCAACATTGCTTTTTCCTTTAAAATATATTATTTTCCTTTAGAACAATTTTCTTTTCTATATATTTGCATACTTCTGCAAACTGATGATATATTCATATTACTATATTTCTATATGCATTATTATAAATACTTTCTCTAAAATATAGTTAAAATATATTTGTTTTTCATCAATGTTTGCCATTGGCTTATTTTACTAAATTCTTGAGATTTTAAGTTGCTCTCGTTCCTCGCAGTTCAAGCAAAATTGACCTATCCAATATTATATCATTGAAATTATTTATATGCTTGGAATGATTTAAAATATTATTATAATAGTAAGTATACAAATTTTTTCATCGTATTGAATCTTGATTTTGGATAAATGTCCAACAAACCCAAAAATCTGGCCCGCCACGGGGCGGCCAATTTTCTATGTCCTAAATATCCTATGACAACTTCTTTCGATTTGTACGGCGCTTGATGAAATATTCTAAACTCTACATTTAGCTGCAAAAATAGCAAGAAATTCAGATCCGGAGTAACCGATGCTGACGTAACTATCTATAAAGGAAAACTACGTGTCAGACGAAGGGGGGGGGGGTCAGATGGCTGGCCCCCACCAAGCCGACTTTCTGGCTGCGCTAGTGTCTTCGGTCACTTCCAAATCCTTTCCAAATAATTTGTGAACGTGATTATCGATTGAGAACTTATCTGTAGCGTTTTTCCAGAATCCAAATCCCATCCATGAAACTGGATACTGCTGGAACTTTCCGTAAATTAGTGCACCATTATCAGAGTCACGACGTGCATGAATCCATCTCTGCAAAACTATCAATTTTAATTCGTCGGTGGACAGAACCCCTTCATAATAATAAGTAGAGACAACATTTGATCGTGATGTGGTTCTGTTAGAAAAATAGTCGGTCAAATGCAAGGCACTATAACCGTCGAGTATTTGGGCTAAGTCAGGTCTCAGGAATTTCGCGAGAAAAATGATTAAAAAACGAAATATGAGAATGGGAATATTTAAAATTAGGAATAGTATGTGAAATAAACAGCATAAAACACCAATAAATGTTAGGACAAAAACTCGAATATTTAAATATACCGGACTCATTTTTATAAATCTTTTTTAGAATGTCAAGATTTGGTCTGATGAATGACTTTTAATTGGCAGGCAAAAGTATACTGACGAAATTTTAGAGGAAAATAAATTATCTTCATTTCTGAACTGAAGAAAATAGTCAGTCATTCATGCTACAAGTTTCACATGCTATTGATGCAAAATTTTGGAATACAAATATCACTGTGATAAATGCCAGACGAGAAAGTTGAATAGAACTGCAATTTGAACTACAATAAAAATTCTCTATTGTAGCCCTCTTTATAATAAATTTTCTACTGATAGGTAGACAAGCAGACATTTCATTCTCCAGTTTAAATGCATTTTAAGATTAATCTCGTGTATAAAACTTTTCTGTGTAAGGGACACTCTTTATTAGGTACAAACATAAATTCATTATGAAGTGCTACAATATGGAATATTGACTTTGATAAGCGTCTCCAGACTAGTCTGGAGATTGTGCATCATATTAACATTTGAAACAAAGGCTATTCCATGCAGCTTCATGACTATGGTTGCTCAAATGCAACATTGTATGTTAGTCTGGTGTAATCTTATCTGGAAAAATTACATATTTTTCTCGCTTTTGAACATGCAACGCGTGACTGCACAATGCACTAAAGTTTTTTCATTAAGAAAACTAATTAAAGTAGTGATTTCATCAAAATTGAAGAATTTTACGATAGTTTTAACACTTGCAAGTAAAAGTCTGGTTTTATCAGCTCTCGCCAATCCAAATTATTTCCCGTCCAGGACTGGAATGTGTCTCTAATCGTACAGGTAATTGGAGAATTAAAAGTTGTTTTGTCTGCTATTGAAGAAATTCTTATCAGTTACAATGCAAGGCTCTATAAAGTAATTATTTAGAATGGGCAATTCTGTATTTTTGCATTTCAGACGTGTCATGTTTAAAAGCAGCAATATCAAATTTCATTCTCTTATCTCAAGTTAGAAATATGTCTAAGAACCACAGGGAAAATTTAGTGTAAAAATACGGGTGGAAGGTGCAATCGTGTATTGATAACTAAACTAGCATAACTATTGGCCTTAAAAGTCATCTACTAAAAGAAAGCCAGTAACATGACTTGAAAAGAGTCGAGTGGGAGAGAAACTTGAATTGCAGGGCCATTAATTAAAATTTAGTATACGATACCATATCCAAACCATTTCATGGTCGTGAACGACGTATTATCCACCGTATGTATTTATGCAGGAAGTTACTGGTTTTATCATTCTACCTGTCTGTGTGTCTGTCTGTCTGTGAACATGATTTCTCGGAAACTATTGCACGGGGTACACAGGCACCTTAGGTCAATACAAAGGCCAGAATTAGAAGTCCATGACAGCGGATTCTCAAGCAGGCGCTAGACTGACTTCAATTGCTTCGTGGAAACTATGTACACATTTGCAGTACAGTCAAAACGTGATAAAAAACGACCTTTCTTCATTTGCTTATATCTTCGCTGGCCAGGCAAGACCCCCGCTAAATGAGATGTCGTTTTGTAGAGAAAAGCTTGTTCTATAAGTTGGTGCAAAAATTATTGGGGGTCACGGCTGGCCAAGCTTAATGCAAGCATTTAGCCCAGCCCAACACTATTATCATCTGTGCCTCTTTGATTAATTTTCAGCGGAGACGGTCAACCACGTGGTCAGATGTTATCTGTATGTTTTAAAGTTGTCATTTGATGCTTCATTCAAAAAAACTTAGAAGCATATTATAATTTACTTAAGAACAGGTTTTGGTGCATACTACTCCAAAAAAATTGCTTCGGCTTCCCGTAATTTCACTTTTTTCCCTTGTTCATCTACATGAAACAATGTATCAGATAAATACTCAAATCATCGTATCAAACTCAGCATGCTAGTCGTTATTTAATAATCGTTGTATTGCAGCACAAAAATGAAAGGTGCAATGAGAATAGAATGAAATGATGCAATCATATTTTTGTGTGCTGGAGCATAGGTATTGCATTGCTACGAAGACAAGATCTTATCTGCTACACAGGATGCACCATGTTCCCAGACAATGTTTACTTTTAGAGCTTTATTACATGACTCATTTTCATTACAGATTGCAATCCAACTTTGCAATTTATATGTGCAATCCATTATCATTCAATTTTGCTCATTAGGCGTAACGTTATCATGGAAATTAATACTAAATAGGAATTTGTCCATCAGCTACTTAAAATGTAGAATACAAAAGATCTTTACGCTGTGCATGTGGTATTTCTGCTAAGATTATTTGACATCAAAAATGGAAAAGAGAGGAACATGCATGGTATGGAAATTTAAGTTAATAAGCATGGTTCTTTTAGTATGTAAGATCATGATTTTTTACGTTTCTTAACCTTTCTTAATATTGACTTTTAATTACATCAATAGGCTGATATTTTTCTAGTTTGTAAAATATTTTTTCTGTCCCTGCGAAATTGCAATAGCATTGTCGGAATCATATCCGTTTAGGTTCCAACTAAAAAAGCGTCTTCTCCTATTATATGTCAAAAAATGAACCACACGATAGCATAATAAGTACACTTTACACTTTTACTGACAGTGGGTACAAAGTAAACCTTGATTTGCAAAGCACTCAAATCTACAAACTTTTACATGCAGCTTTTTACTACCAGATTTATCACCCGAATTTAGGGGTGATATAGCTGATATTAATTATCATTTTAATTTCTTAAGCAACAGGTCAGATCATTCATTTCATAATTGACCTTTTTCGAATTTTGTGAGATGAGATGCAATAGCTAATATCATTAATCTTCCTTTCAAATGTATTTAAAAACTTGTTAAGACAAATTCAATGCCTAATGATCAATTTTGAACTAAAGAGCAGATGTGGTATGTGATACGCAGATGCGGGGCTGCGTTGCATGCAAAATTCAATGATATTTTGTGGCTTACCACCCAAGCCACGCGTTTCGGTGTATTTAATTAACTTTTAATTAATATGGAGTGTGGTAATGGTAATAAGCTTTGTTAAGTGAATCAAGCAAGTAATGTTTGGTTTTATAATTATGCATTACGTAATTAACTATTATTATATGCATCCTAAAGGCAAGTGTAAGTGGCTAATTAAAAATTTCCAAGCTAGTATCTTGATGCAATTGTATATCCAAGTTGCAGAAGTAAAAAAAACTAAACAGTACATGTATGTAAAAGTAACTCTCATCTTGTGTAAGAAGCCTTAGTGATAAAGTTAATAATGGATACTTTTCAATTCAATCTTTTTATTTGTCTTATCCTATCAGCGACTTCTATTTTTTCTCTGATGGATAATAAATATCCGAAACTAAAGTTTTTTAAAAATGCCTCCCACTGGGAAAGCATCATCTTCCCAAATACAAATCAAACTGCGTATTATAATCTTGAAGATACTGCAATTATAAACCTATCCTGTGAAGCCCCATTTCCAATTAAATGGAATTGTACTGGGACTAGATATCTTAGCAGTGATTGGTTGGATGTAGAATTTGCTGCCCCACGAAAAGTTAAAAAAAATTTTGAAATTTTTTTGAGCGTCAAGCAATATGAAAGTGTAAACTCATTTCGTGCAAATTGTGAAATGATAGAAAATTCGAACATATTGGACCAGGTGCTTGTTATAAATCAAACTCTTGTTGGAAAATTGTTCGCAGACAAAAGGTCCATTTATGATTCCAATGTGATTCCATGTGTTACAACAAACTTCGATACAGAAGTATTGCTTTACAGGGAAAGTCGTTCTACAAATGTAAGGTAGTGCTACGCTCTACTAAGCAAAAGTTCGAACCTTTTTAATACACATGAATTATTTAATGATGAATTCCAGGTAAATGACACTCTTGTCAATAGGATTGATAATACTCTGCGGTACAACCCATACGAAGGCTTCAAATCCAATACTTTATTTCATGGGCCTCATAAATGCCGACAAAATTCATCTGAAGTATCAATATATGCATATCCTGGTTACGGTCTTAGTCACGATGAAAGCTACCAATATCTTCCAAAAGATTTTTCAATTTGGGGCTCTGACGAAACTTCTTTAATGCTGGAATGTTCCTCGAATATAGGAGGCCTAGTGAAAATCATTGTTAAAGAACAAAACACCACATTCGTTTCACTTAATCCTGCCGATTACAATCTTTCTGAAGTTACTACATTTACAGAACAAGTTGCAGAGACGAATTTCTCTGATTTCAAACTAATATTCGCGAATGAAAGCAGAAATAATCATACCAGTCTTAAAATTTCGGCCCTTCTTTCTGGTGGAGTAGAAAGAGTTAAAGCTATTGCTGTTTGCATGGCAAAGTCTTCCGATTCAGAAGAATGGTTTCAGGTACATACGTGGTATTTTGGGTTTTTTCGTACACCTCGGTTACGCTTGGAAAACCACCTTAAGCAAATACAATGCATAGGTGCCGGTTCGAATATTAGACTGCAAACATTTTCATGCAAAAACAGTTGGGAATGCAACTTTCTGAAGACGCATTGTCCCAGAAAAGAATTGATCAAGTGTATGGTTGAATCTGAAATTACTCACCGACTTAATATATCTGGAGGATTTGAACATCCTTTAAACAAGAATTGCAACTGGCGGAGAGAAAAACATGTTTAGGGATGCGTCAGCGTGCCCTACACTCATCTTAACGGGCTGGCAAGATGCAAATTTACTTGGTCTGAAAAGGAATGGGAGTTTTTTGAATCACTAGATCATCGAAAATGTACATACATACACATTTCTGTCGTGAGTATACGCTTTGCATGAAAATCAAAAATTTTAACTTTTCTTACCTTTTTTCACTTAAACATCTGTGCCTCCCTATATTGCATATGATAACGGTACGAGGTATCTATGGGTGATAACAAAGCAAGTTTGCGTAAAATTTAAATTTTTGCAATTCTATGCAAACGTATACTTGCATTTCAAATTTAACATTTTTCGTGAGACAAAAATAATGAACTATGAAAATGTTTAAACACAGATACAAATTGGAAGGACGCGCCACAACGTGAGCTGGTTCGAATAGACGAAATGGACCGGGTTTTGTACACAAATCGAATTGCACATTTTCTTTGCGAAGCATTGTATTATTTATTTGCTGACCCTCTTGAGTTCGAAATCGAGTTTCTAAATGGGTCTCGAGTTTTGCTGGAAAATAATCAGTACACAATAAACGTCTCGCATGTAGATATTGAGCATCCTAGGCTTATCCCGGACTTAAACGTTGTTAGACTTCTTGACATAAACCTGCCACCGGTAGCTGTGGCTATACACTGCGTTGCTTCCCTTTGGAACTCAACGGAAGTGGTCGTAGCATCAAGACATTTTGAAACAAAATGTAAAATTTTTAATCGCTCGTAGTAAAAGTTTATGTATTTTGTGCACTTAAAATTATTATCCCATCTTACAGATTATCAGTATCCCGAGCTTGTAGGGAATGAAAATGGTACGGAAATACAAGTGGAATTTTATTTTGGGGAAACAAATCGCCGTCTTGACTTTCACGCAATTGGCGAGCCTCGACTAAATTATGAGTGGTTTTTTAACGGTAGTAGCGCATTAGATGTGTTCCCAGAATTAATTGTAAGTAGGCGCTCCAAAGGAATAATTTCTCTAGAGTTTCCTGCTATTAAAGATTTCGATGGCAAGAAATACGCAGGAAAATACAAATGTGTCGCAAAAAACTTACTTGGCAGTGTGGAATTAAGATACATCGTTAATATTTTGGGTATGCCGAGACTTCAATATATACTCATTTTAATATTATATCAATGAAATTGCTCTTATTGGAATAAAATCTGCAATATTATGTTTCATTAGATAAGCCACCTGCCGAATTAAGTGCGGTTTATGCGACCGCAGGATTTGTGGCTGCACTTGTTTTTGTTATCGTAATCGTTGTGATGCTCATTTATGTGAGGAAATATCAGATCGCCAAGAAAATGCTGAGAGATCTAACTGATGCAGAGGTCGACGAGTTTTTTGACGGGAGACCAGAACTCACCGGAAATGGTGCAAATGCTGACACCGCGGATTTTATGCCTTACAACAAAGACTATGAAATTCCATTCTCTGATCTTGATTTCTGTATGATATATTAAAGCTAACAATTCACAAACATTTGAAGAATAGCTTAAACATAGTGACTTTATATGCTTGCAGCCTACTCCGACAATAGCCTCCTCGGCACTGGTGAATTTGCGTTTGTTCTGCGAGGCTTAATTATTTCGAAAGGAAAGCCTGTGGCTTTAAAAATTTCGAAGCCGTCAACGGATGTGGTTCGCTTTAAATCCCTACTCTCTGAAGTCAAAATTATGAGCTATATTGGACATCATCAGCATGTCATGTCACTGATCGGGGTTTGCACAGAAGGCATTAAAACGCGTAAGAACACACAATGTAATGTAGCCATGATTAACTCTGTACTAAATAATGCCTGGGATTTTTAAATATTGGTTTCAAGGTTCAATATATATTGCTACGGAAATCTGTGACATGGGAAGTCTTAACTGCTTTTTGAGGAAGTCACGAGAATCATTTATAAATTTGATTGATGAGAATCAGGATATTAATATGAGTTTGGAACCTAAAGCAGTTCCCGACATAAGAAAGAGAGATGTATCAACTTTGGACCTCATAAGCTTTTCTGCACAAATTGCAAGAGGAATGGAATACTTGGCTTATAAATCGGTTGGTTTAGGAAAAATATTAGAATACTTTTTTTCTTGAGGTATTTCTTAGTCAGGTATAATTATTGAGTAATTGTTCTAGGTGATTCATGCTGACCTTGCCACAAGAAACGTACTTCTTACTTCCGATAGGGTTGCCAAGATTTCTGACTTTGGATTAAGCAAACAGCTTTACGAAAGCACTAACTATGTGAAAAAGTCTCGGGTGATTCTTTAACTTAAGTATTGCTTAAATATGAAAAATGTAATCGTTATGATGATGTAATATATATTAATTCCATTTAACGTTAATTAATGCAGTCTCCGCTTCCATGGCGTTGGATGGCTTTAGAGTCTCTTCAAACCCTTACGTTTTCTACCATGTCTGATGTGTGGTCATATGGAGTGACCCTTTATGAAATTTTTACTCTAGGAGATGCCCCATTTCCAAATGAAGGATGGAGCAACGAGTTCGTTGCAAGATTGGAAGATGGGATGAGAATGGGTCGACCGAAATTTAGCACCCAGAAAATGTAGTTACCTGACAAACTGTTTTGTAATTCAAGAATATTACTGTAGGATAATGCATTATTTGATGTATTTCTTGTCCCTTATGCAGCTATTCAAAAATCGTGGCATGTTGGGAGAAACAATCGGAACAAAGACCAAACTTTTCTATGCTGAGAGCATTCTTTGAAAAACTTCTAACCAAATACTCAGGCATGGCATTTGAAGAGGAAGATTCCCCGAAAGCAATTCCATCTGAGTCTAAACACTATCAGATAAGGGAACGTAAAGATCAAGGTCAATGTTTTAATAACCAAGGTAATGAGCAATTTGAACTTACTTCTGCATACCAAAATGCCATGATGGTTCAGAGTAACAAAGAGGATGCTTCCAAACAAGCATATACAAATTTATAGAAGCCAAATATCCTTGTTTCAGACTAATTAGTCTTTTATTAATTATATTTTAGGCTATAGTCGACGATATATATATATCAAATATTATTATATTTTGTGAAAACGTGTCATAATTCTAATACTGCAAAAATGCAATATATGTTTAATACATACATTATTTTACAAGACAGATGATTTAATTGCTGTATTATAACTTGGCTAATACTGCAATTATTATGACAAAATATGAAACTTTTAAAACCGACAATTGGCTAAGATTTTCGTAGTTTACCTAACGCAAATATTGTTTTATCTAATTATTTCATGTGATTTTTTCTATATCTCTTGAATACTCTTTTTGTCTTGATTCTAAAAATCGAAAGGTTATTATTATTTTATTGATTTTGAAGCCGTTTGCAATGTCATATTATAATGTAGTTCTATTTTGAGTGTCAATATGACATAAAAAAGCTTAACTATAAACTATTTACATAAAATCACCTTAATGATATTACGGATTGCTTATACCATTATATTTTATTTTTAAGTATTTTTCTTATTGTAGTTATAGAATAGTGCTCTTTCCAAATATTTCCCAATCTAAATATTTTTTGCCCAATGCCCAAGTAAAAAAAATGAATCCACCTTCCTTCACACGCTATTAAAAGACGATCATGGAAACTCTTACGGAGATCTGGAGCATGCTCTCATGAAAATTTGGTCAGGAATAAGGGATTGGTCGCAAAAAATCAGGCCGTTTTTTGTGCATTATGTATCTTGATGGTGGGCAGGAAATAAGTCACAAAAATGTTTCGGGAAGAAAAAATTGCGAATATTCTGCTCCAAGGACATTTGTTACAATTTTTACATGCAAATACATGTAAGACAATACCTGTAATAGCCCTACAAATAACTTCTAGGAGTACATTTTCATCTTAAACATTCTAAAACGTTCACCTAACTGTTGTAATGAAATAAATATTATGTAATTTTGTCGTTATCAGCAATCCAGTAAATCTAAAGTAGTTTAACTTCATCCACAAATTAAGCTCAGTTCTACACACAAGACCAGTATCCGTAGTGATTCCAATTCGCAAGTGTTCATCATGACTGAAAACGGTTATTACAAAACCTTGAGGAGTGAAAAACTCAGAAAATTATATTATTCAAGTATGCCAGTAATAGTAGCAGAAAACTATGATAATTTTATATATTGATGTGTTCCATACCACCATTGCTATGATAGCTTCCCATTATAAAGTCTCCACCAATTAACGCTTTGCCATTAAAATCTACTTTCTCAGAAAGTCCCGGAAAATTTACCAGTGCGATAGCAAAACCAGCTAAAACATTAAACATGAGCTGTAATAACTAAAGCAGGCACATTTAAAAATTTTCGATTTCAAGTTCCTTTCCCTTCAAATAAAAGGGGTCTTACTAAAACCAACACCTAGCCCACCCCCACCCCCTCATAAAAAACCACCTTACACCCTTTTCAAACAATATGTGAGCATGCTTATCAATTGAGATAAATTGAGAAGTTATCTGATGCGTTTCTCCAGAATCCAAAGCTCATCCAGGAAGCTGGATATTGCAGAATCATGTACTGAGGAAATTTTTGCGAAAAACTAATTACTTACACTTCTGAACTAAAGAAGATTTTAGCAGTTCCAGTATTCCTGCATATCTTTGTGTTACAAGTTTCACATACTATTTATGTAGCATCTTGAAACGCTGTTTTCATTGAATTGAACATATACATGTTAGAAGTGAAAGATGAATGGAGGTGCGCCTTGAACTAAAATATGTCATATCTTAAGTTTTACATGTTAATAATGCAACTATCGTTCATGCTAGACGAGAAGGTTGAATGAAAATTCAATTTTAGATATAGTAAACATTCCGTATTGTAGCATTCTTTATTTATAATTTTCTACTGATACATAGGTATACATGCATGCATTCCATCCTAAATGCATTTCGGGGTTAATCTTTTGTATAAAGGTGTGATGTGTAATTGACAGCCTTAATTAAGTACAAAATGAAATTCATCTTGATGTGCTACAATATGGAATATTGCTTTTGTAAGCGTCTCCAGACTGGTTTAAATGTTGCGCTTGTCATTAAAAAGACAGCGATTTCATGATGATTAAAGAATCTTACTATATTTTTAACACTTGCAACTAAAAGTCTGGATATGTCTACTCTCGTCAATTAAAATTACTTCCCATCCAGGTCTAGAGCGGGTCTCAAATTGTCCAGGTGTGCTATCAAAAAACTTTATCAATTAAAATACAAGGCTCTAAAAAGCAATCTTTTAAAATGAACAATTCATATAGTTTTTGCAGTTTAGACGCGTTAAGTTCTTCAAAATCAACAATATCAAATTTCATTCCCTTATTGCAAATTGACTTTCCTCATACTTTAACTTAAACTACAGGGAAAATACAATGGGTAAATACTTTTGGAAGGTGCAATGGTGCATTAATAATTAAATCAGTATACTTATTGCCCTAATTAAAATTTATCTTTCTAGGTCATCACTTACATTACAATATCCAAACTTGTTAATAAGTCATGACTGGGTTATTAGATGCCAAAATGATAACATTTAAAAATAATAAGAGGTACTTCAGAATTGTCTATCTGCTTTTCATTGCAATACTGCAAGATGCAATAAAACGTCTGCATATTTAATTGAATGAAGCTTGCTTTGTCTATTCTATAGGTAAGATTATATGTTTCAAAGCCATGATATGTCAATTTATGCAGCATTCGAAAAATTTTAAGCATATTAGTTTTCAAAAACAGGTTCTGCTTCATTTATACTCCAAATAATAGCCCCGGCTTCCAGTAATTTAACTTTTTCTCTTGTTCATCTACACAAAACAGTGTATAAGATAAAACCCAATTTATCGTTTCAAACTCAACGTGCTGGTCGTTAATAATTAATAATCGTTGAATATCATCATAAAAATTAACGAAGTGCATTGAGAATGGAATGAAATGACGCAATCAAATTTCTGTCTGCTGGAGCATGGGAATTTCTTCGAAGACAAGATCTTTGCTGCTACGCAGGATACACCATGTAGCCAGACAATGTCTACTTTAAGAGCTTTATTACATAATTACATGATAAGTCATGTCATTTTCATTGCAAATTGCAATCTAACTTTGCAATATAAATGTGCAATCCATTAAAATTCAATTTGCTCATTTGGCGTAGCCTTATAAATAGAAAATTGTACTGAAGTAGGAATTCGTCCTCCGGCTACTTAAAATGTAGAATACGAAGATATTCACGCCGTGCATGTAGTTTTGCGTTGAGATTATTTGACATAAACAATTTAACTAACGATAAGAGAAACATGCATGGCATGGATATTGATGTTTATAAGCGTGGTACCTTTAGTATTCTAGATCATGATATATTTTGCTTTAATTTATATTAAATTAAGAAAAAATATTTTGTGGTCATAAATTGACATTTTTTATTATAAAATTGAATAAGATAATAGCACTGAAAAACCATTTATTCAACTCATACTACCTTAATTAGCACTCAATGAAATCGCAAAGGAGTTGTATTTCATCCGTTATATAGATTGTCATTTGTTTGGCTTCCTCCATCGACAATAGCCCCTTTTCTACGATTACCCCAATGCGTATCTGTTGGTTAATACTGAGAACTGTGATGACCATACCTGGAAAATAAACATTTCATTACTCTTATCTCCATTCTTCCCAAACACTTTATTACATTGGAAATAGGTTTTAAAATAGAAATAATTCTATAAGAAGCAACAAAACTCTGATTTACCTGCATCTCCATTGAACCCACCCATAATGAAGTCTCCATCAAGCCACCGCCTTCCATTCAGTTCCATTTCACTTTGAATTCCAGGAATATTTGTAATTACTGTAAAATACACATTTATTATCCTCTAAAAACATTATTATTTGTAATGTTGCAAGCATGAACTTCAAATATTCAAGGCTTACTAATTGGAACAGTCTTATTCTTGGAAAGAAGCTCAGCCAGAGGATACCAATGAAGACCTATAATACTTGTGTAAAAGCGAGTTACGTATGGAACAATTGAAGTTTTGGTGCGTTCCAAAATCTCATGTAGTTCCTTGAGACGCTCACATGGGCTTTCAAATTTCTTAATAGGTAAATCAAGTAAAGCTGCACTAAAGCTATTTGTAAGTCGTTTATTTTTATGGCCATCAACCACCGGCAATGTACACGCACAAAGCAAATAGTCTTCATCACTTTTATTATTTTTGCAATTGCGATTTCGAATATCTTCATCAAGTCTCATAAGAGCTGCCGATATAACTGATAAAATTACACTTGTAAATGTGACCCCAACCGAGTTTTTGATTCGCTTAATCGTTGAGATAGGAATGGGATCTGTCTTAACAAAAATTTGATGCCATTCCTTTTTGCGGTCTGGAACTTTCCAGAGGCTAGGTCTGAACGTAAATGACATGAAATATGAAAGCTCGAACATTGCTCTTACTGGTAATGTAAAATTGCTCCAAATTCTTTTCACTACAGACTTTTGTACAGTTTTTTGAATATTTGGAACAGAAATTGAGATTGAGTTGGCGTTAAAAAGTTCAGTTAAAATAGCACTCATGATGCTATACCCATCTCCTAAAATGTGATGAAATCTTAAAATTGCAAGAGTTGATGTTTGGGAGTCCGGGGCTTTGAAATTTTCAATGATGTAAATTTCCCATGGGCTCTGATTTCTCGGAAATGGAGAATTCAATAGCTTTTCACATGTATTTTCTACTTGCTCATTTGTCACTTCTACATCATTTCCAAACAGTTTTAAAACGTGATTATCTATTGACACTGTTTCTGTTGAGTTTCTCCAAAATCCAAATCCCATCCATTTTACTGGATACTGTTGCAATTTCTTGTAAATAAGTTCTCTTTTATCTGGGTCATGGCGAGCATTTAGCCACTTTTCTAAAACGATACTTTTAAACTCTTCATGTGTAAATTGACCTTGAAATAGTGATGTAGCTACGATGTTGGAACGTGGCGTCTCTGAAAAATAGTCACTTAAAAACGCCACGCTTTGTCCACTTATAATCTCGGATAGATCGGGGCGTAGCCATCTAACAAGTAGAATTAAAAATAAGCGGAAAATGTGCATGGGAATACTCAGAAGAAGGAAGCAAATGTAAGAAAAACAGCAGATTCCTCCGAGAAGTGCAAAAGTAGAAGACTTTACTCGCGTAACTATAGAAGCCATATTTAGGCAAATGGATTTGAAATTATTTGGTAGCAGACGATGGATCTGAGCTATTGTAGAGTGGCGTGCTGTCTTTTAAGAAATGAAGGAAAAATTTCGACAAGTTCGATTGAAGAATTTCTTGTTAGTACATGTAAATTTTCATTTTCATCCTAAACATGTTAATACCTTAAGATGACTCTTTCTAGCATATTTATTTACATTTACTTCCCTGTTGCCTGACATGGATTTCCAGGTTCTCAAACAAATCCCAAGGTATAAAGTGTGTGCAAGCGAGATAAATTTTGTGAAATAAATTTGTACTTTCCTTATAGTGTAATAGGTCAATTCACTTGATTACAATTTGTAATTCAAGACGATTCCTATCAAGTTTTTATGCAAGCAATTATTACCCAGTTTACATGCATAGAAGTACCCAGCTAAATATTCACAAATATTGTATAAAATAGTAATTGTATTGGGGTAAACATCATTTTATCATTTTAGTTATCTTGCGAAAATATTGTTAAATGCCAAAATATGACGATCATGCCAGTTAATAAGCATACCTGATGTAGATGTATTTGTTGTTGAATATTGTGCGTAGACATGCATTGGTCATGCTGCTTTTTGGAACGAGCTCTCCAATTCTCATCTTAATTAAACCATATCATAATCTCGCTTTAAAGCAGTCTACCTTTGTTTTTGTACTTTGTACTTTGATACAATGCGAATGTTTTGAAATATTTATTTACCAGGCTCCTTATCCTGATGAACATTAAAGCATCGAATAAGAATAGGTTCCATGTGAAGTACACGAAAGTTATTTACGTTGCATTGCACTCTCGGCATCCAAACGATTCTTACAATGGTTGAGTTTTAATCGTACCATAATTTCGAATTAATTTTTTAGCCAATTATGACAAGAAAACTCTTATGAACATTAACTGTCCAACAAAAGAAGAAATGCGCAAGTGCAAAATTCATTTATTTATATTCAGATAGAAGTATTTGCAATGCAAACTGATTGATTGATTGATTTACTTTTTTGTCTATCCCAAGTCAGAAATATTCTGTAACTATACTATAGAAATATACTATTTATCGCCCACCTTAATAACAAGACCAACATGTATTTAAATGCAAGATATTAAGATGCTCATGCTAGCTCATGTATACGTATAAGCATTATGAGAAACACTTGTGTGTTATCGTACTTCTAAACAGAATTGCAGCATTACATTTTTGTTTTTAAGAATTTATATTTGCAATATTTGCATACTGACTACGCACGTGGGCACGAGCCGCATTTATCACAAGGAATCTGGTTTGCTCATAATTGTGTGAATATTATTTGTGCAATTCCGACAATTATGTATAAACGTTTATGCAACAGCGATACTCAACAGTTTATAGCTAAAATGCATTATTATACAATGCAGTACAGTAATGTCAACAGTAGAAATCAGAACATATTTCCAGCAGTGATAATGTTCATCTCATCAGACTATCTGACTACACTTCTGAATTACAATTCCAGTAATAGTTTTTGTGTTGGTAATTTATTTACTGTATTTTAAATATAATGCGAGATATGAAAATTATCTTATGAAATCAACCTGATCATGAAATTCCTTGATGACGATTATAATGAGTAGTACTAATGCGAACAGTGAAACGTTTGTTTAATTTAGTAAATTTGATTATTAAGGTATGATAAAAAAAGTTGATGTCTCTAGCCTCCAGACAAGAATAAGTATGGCGGAACGTAACATGCATAAGATTGGCGTTTTGAAACAGTGATTGTCTGCCAACTACTGGTAACAAAACCTGGGACCTGCAAGAAACTACCTGCAAATCCAGTTTGGTATACTGCCACCCGGGCATTTTAATTTATCAATCATACAAAATGCAAATAGATTCTTAATTTATTAAGCTATTTTAAAGTGAGGGGTGACTCGATAATTTGAGAGAATAAAAAATTAGTATTAATTGGAGCTGTGTCAATTATCATTGTGCATTTTATTTCATTAAGTATCAATATCAGTTTCATTCAATTTATAACATGATTTTTTAGAATTTTGTGTTATGCTCTCATATTTTGGAATACTTTTTTTTAACTTCTAAGCTTCATTTCATCATTTCCATCAACTCCACATAATTCATTATCAGTCTTGAGGGCGGTAGCATTTGTAGGCGGTCTCCGGTACTCCATAGCCACCTTTGGTCGCTTGACTAACAACTTGGAGGTGAGGAGCGTCCCTCCAAATGGTGGACTCTCGGAGGCGTCCGTTCTGGAACAACAGCAAATCGCCATCCACCAAATTGACCCTGCCATTAAACCGAAATGGTACTGTGTCGAAAACGGAGATCTCCTCAACGTTCGGAAACAGGTGGGCGTAGCACCGGAGACTTGGCATAGTTCTGAATGACCCCATGCACGTGTAGACAACCAGTTTTCGGACGTTCCTCAGCTCCCATTCGGACTCCCGACCGGTGGACTCAGGCAGGGTGAGATGCAACCACAAATAGAGGCTAGATACCGACGGGAAACTGGATATTCCTTCGAAGAGCTCCACAAGTGGTTCCATAGCTCGCCCACCACGTCTCGTAGTGGTTGTATCAATCTTCAATGACATCAATCGAGGACACCCGAACCTGTTCAGGATGGGCAAACTGTGCTGACACAATCCAACACTTAAGTACTCCAGAACTGGGAACTGGTAATCTGCAGTTTCTTTCTTGATGTTCCCCCGATCCAAGAATAATGAAGGGTCAGTCACTTTGATTTGCAGAATCTTAAGGTGACCTCCGTATGCGATAGAAAGTTGGCGGAGAAAAGGTGGATAGCAGAAGAACTCTAACTTTGTCAGGTTGGGAGCCACCGGAAGTGGATGACCATCGATGAATTGCTGGAGCCCTTGTACTCCTTCTCCTGAGAAAATCGATTCTGCAACGTCAATCGGTAAAGTCGAAGGGATTCCCAGGGAGCGAAGGAGGGGCACGGTGCCAACAACTTGGTGGACAAGAAAATAGTAGTCCACTGGTGTCGCCTCGTAAACGTGAATGTCCACCGATCTGATGTCTTCAGATTTGCAGGTTTCCAGGAACTCGAGTAGTCGGAGGAGAAAAGTTGCATGGTCAGGCACATCAGGTCCTGGTGGCTCAGGAAAATCGTACGGACAATTTGCGAAGATTTTCTTGCTCACCATTTTGAATGGTCGATGTTCCTTCCCCCGTGCCAGACGATTCGCCGCCAGCAAGACTTCGTGATTCTGGAACAGTTCCAACGGCTTGCTTGTGGGACCGGTGGCAAATTTCACGCGGGGCCAAAGCCAGCGCCCCCTGTCTTGGTACTCCAATGAATACTTTTGAAAGTGCGTCCACTCAAAGGACTCGTGTCTTTCAAGGTCTCTCGGGGGTAGAGGGACGAGCCATTGGAAGAATCCTTGATTCTGACTAGGCGTCACTTGATCCCTGCACTCTAGCACTTTGTCAGTCGTTTCCCCAACGCGGCGACACACTTGTCGTAATGCCAAGATATCAGCCTCCTCCTGTGCGTATTGGATTATCAATGGAAGGACCTCTTCCAAGCGACAGGCAGCTCGACCAGCCCCTCGTCCTCCAGGCATCTGGTTCTCCAGCAGTTCTTCAAAATAGCTGCAGGTCTCCCCCACGTTCAGAAGATCTCGAGGGTTGGCGTCAAGAAAGCTTAGTACGTGCAGCCACACCTGAGCGAAAAATTAAGGCATTTGAGTTAACCTGAGAGTACCAATTTATGTCGAGCTGCTTATCAAAGAAATCAATTAAGGTAATTTCGAGCTTACATCTTCAGAGAGCAAATCAAGGGGATGAGAAGGACCCGTTTCTGCCACTTGATTTGCATCGCCACCACCACCCTTATCATTCTCCTTCGCTTCAGTATTCACACTGTCCATGTTTTTTGGCAGTGAAAGATGTCCAATGAAATTAATTGCAATTTATTTTTAAAACAAACCCCAACTTAATGTAATGGTCGGTACGCTTTCAAGATCACAAAAGAAAGAATATTTATGCTGAACTTGCAATTACTGAAGAATTGAAATTACAGGATAATTTTTATTTTGCGGCTTTTCTTTTTTCTCCACTTTATGGTATCATAATTATCATTATGATTACTGTACTGTGGCTTGTGGCCCATTAATTTTAATATTTTAAAAGCAATCAAACAGGAAACAACATTTTAAAAGAATGCAAATTAATTACCTATCTTATTACTAAAATGAGTGGAGACTACTGATAAAAATAGGAAGGTTGTTGTTAATTTTCAATCATTTTATTAAAGTAACAGATTCATTATTCATTTTATAATTGGCTTATTTTTCGAATTTTGTGTTCTCGTATCTAATTTTTTCAAACTTCTGATCGGTTCATTTCCATCAACCCAATCGTATCTAATCATCATTCGTCTTGGGGGCGGTAGCATTTGTAGTCATAAACCAGTTCCTGCATGTCATCGTATGCAGTTGCATTTACAATTTGGAGGTGACGAGCCTCCCTCCAAATGGTGGACTCTCGGAGGCGTCCCTCCTTCAACAACAGCAGGTCTGGATCACCCCACAAATCATTCCTACGCCAGTCGTCCGATTCCTCGATGTAAAATTCTTCCTCCATTTCCGATTCATCGTTAAGGACGGAAATTTCCTCAACATTTGGAAAGACTCGGGTATAGCACTGGAGACGGGGCGCTGTGCATGACCCCAAGCACGTGTAAACAACCAGTTTTCTGACGTTCCTCTGCTCCCATTCGGATTCCCGACCGGTGGACTCAGGAAGTTGGACGTACAACCCCAAATAGAGATTAGATACCGTCGGGAAGCTGGGTATTGCTTCAAACAGCTCGACCAGTGGTTCCACAGCTCGCGCATGTTCTACATCAGGGGTTATATCAACCTTCAAGGACATCAGGAGAGGACACCGGAAGTTGAGGATGATGGGCAAGCAGTGGGGAGGCAACTCAATACACAAGTACTCCAAAAGTGGAAACTGATAATCTGCAGTTCCTTTCTTGATGTTCCCCCGATCCCAGAATAATGACGGGTCAATCACTGTGATGTGGAGAATCTTAAGATGACCTCCGTATGCGATGGAAAGATGGCGAAGAATAGGAGGAGAACAGAGGAGCTCTAACTTTGCCAGGTTGGGAGCCACCGGAAGTGGGTGACCATCGATGAACTGTTGCAGCTCTTGCACTTCTTCCCGTGAGGAATTATGTCCTGGATCGGCAGTTACTAAAGTCGAAGGAATTACTACCAGGGAGCGCAGGAGGGGCACGGATCCGACCACGTCGCAAAAAAGGTGATAGTACTGCAGTGGTGTCGCCTCGTAGGAGTGAATATACACCGATCGGATGTCTTCAGATTTGCTTGTTTCCAGGAACTGGAGTAGCCGTTGGAGGAAAGTTTTATCGTCAGGCACATCAGGTCCTGGATTATCAAACCGGTTAGGGCAGCCTGCACGGATTTTCTTGCTCACCATTTTGTATGGTCGATGTCTCCGTTCCTGGTGCCCTGTCTCCAGAAATGTTTCATACTTTTGGAACCGTTCCAACGGCTTGCTTGTGGGTCCAGAAGAAAATTGGACACATGGCCAATGCCAGCGCCCCCTTTCTTTGGACTCCATTGAATACTTTTGGAATTGCGTCCACTCGTAGGATTCATATCGTCCCGCGTCTCTCGGTGGTGGAGGGATGAGCCAGGGGAAGAAACCCTGATTCTGACGTGGAGTCACTTGATCCCTGCACTCCAGCACTTTGTCCGTCGTTTCCCCCACTCGCCGACACACTTGTCGCAATGCCAAGATATCAGCCTCCTCCTGTGCGTATTGGATTACCAATGGAAGGATCTCCTCCAACCGACATGCAGCTCGACCAGCTCCTCGACCTCCAGGTACCCGGTTCTCCAGCAGTTCTCCGAAGTAGCTGCAAGTCTCCCCCACGTTCAGAAGATCTCGAGGGTTGTCGTCTACAAAGCTGAGTACGTCCAGCCACGCCTGATCAAAAAATATAAGCAAACGTTGGGTTAACCTGAGAATATGAATTTAATTTAAAGCGCTTATCACATAAATGGGTTTTGGTGATTTCGAGCTTACATCTTCACAGAGCAAATCAAGGGGATGACACGGACCCACTTCTGCCACTTGATTTGCATCGCCGCCACCACCTTTGTCAATTTCCTTTGCTTCAACACCTACGCTGTCCATGTTTTTGTCTGTGAAAGAGGTCCAATGAAAGTAGTTGCAGTTTAATTTGAAGTCAAACACCAATTTAATTTAATTCAATTGTTCGGTACGCTTTCAAGATTACAGAAAACGCATTGTGACGTAAACTATAAATTACTGAATAATTGAAATTACTAGAAAATTATCCTTTTGCAGCTTTTCTTTTTTCTCCATTTTATGGTACTGTGTTGTTGCATGGTGCGCTTATCGACAATGACGACATTGCATATTATTTTATGTTGGGTGCTCGAGCAATAGTGAAGCCAGTGTAGATGTAAAGTTGTGGTTGGATGAGAGTTGGTTTATTTTTGGAATAGCTCACTTATAAAAAAGATTTTACGCATAAATAAATACATAAAGCGTAGATAGCTCCCAATTAATGATTTGCTTGCATCTTCATTGAAGCCAGCCATAATGAAGTCTACATTCAGCCACCACCTTCCACTTAATTCCATCTAATTTTCTATTCCAGGTATATTGGTGACGGCTGTCTGTGAGACCAGAGGGTTGAAACACTTGTAAATTTCAATCTTGTAAACAAAAAGTTAAAATGTCTGCTGCTTGCCTAATTGGAGCAAGTTTTATTCTTGGAAAGAAGTTAAGCTAGTGGATAACAATGTTAACCTACAGATATAATATGTATGCGACATAAAATTAGCAGAACTCACTTGATAAAGTTCATTTCAAACGAACATTTATTTCTACTTGTGTAAGAATTTGACTCTAACTTTATCGTTCAGAAGATGCAAAAACTACAGGCAAGATGATGATGCAAGATTTTAGCAAGTGATGGTACTCACAAAAAATCCTTAAAGAGCAAACCCCAATTCCCTTGTCTATCATTGGTTATCATTGATTCAAACGTTGTATTCTTCTGTTAGGTATATTCATCGAATTATGATTACTATACTGTGACCCATAATATATTCTTATATTTAGAAAGCAATCAAACAAAATTTATAAAGAATATAATTAATAATCTTTTTATTCAATGAGTGAAGACTACTGATAAAAAGAAACAGGTTGTTGTTAATTATTAATCATTTTATTTGATTAAGTAACAGATTAGTTTATTCACTTAATTTTTGGCTTATTTCTAGAATTTTTGCTCTGATATCTAATTTTCGAATAATTTTTTCAAACTTACAACTTACGACAAGTTCATTTCATAAATCATCATTAGTCTTGCGGGCGATGACATTTGTAAGCGTACCACTGCACATCAAAGTAATCGTATGCCGCTTCATTTACAACTTGGAGGTGACGAGCTTCCCTCCAAATAGTGGACTTTCGGAGGCGTGCTTTCTTCAGCAATTTTAATTCCGGATCAACGCCCAAATTATTCCTACCCCAGCCATCCGATCGAATTGACACGCTGTCAAAAATAGATATTTCCTCAACGTTTGGAAAGAGGCGGGTGTAGCACCGGAGTCGGGGCGCTGTGAATGTCCTCAAGCACGTATGGACAACAAGCTTCGTGACGTTCCTCTGCTCCCACTCCGATTCCCGACCAGTGGAACCTGGAAGGTCTGCACGGAACTTCAAGTAGAGATTTGATACCGTCGGGAAACTGGATATCGCTTCAAACAGCTCCACAAGTGGTTCCACAGCTCGCGCACCTTCTACCGAACCGTATATATATGCCATCAAGGACATCAGGTGAGGACACTCGAACTTGAGCATGATGGGCAAGCAGTGGGGGCACAATTCAATACTTAGGTACTCCAAAAGTGGAAAATGATAATCTGCAGTTCCTTTCTTGATGTTCCCCCGATCCAAGAATAATGAAGGGTCAGTCACTGTGATTTGCAGAATCTTCAGGTGACCTCCGTATGAGATGGAAAGTTGGCGGATGAGAGGTGGACAGCAGAAGAGCGCCAATTTCGTCAGGTTCGGAGCCACCGGGAGCTGGTGACCATTTATGAACTGCTGCAGCTCTTGTACTTCTTCCGAAGAGGGATTATATTCTGGAACGTCAATTGGAAGCCAAAATCGAATTATCAGGGAGCGAAGGAGAGGAACGGAGCCCACCACTTGGCGGAGAAGGTGGTAGTACTCCACTGGTGTCGTCTCGTACACGTAAATATCCACTGATCGGATGTCATCAGATTTGCAGGTTTCCAGGAACTGGAGTAGCCGTTGCAGGAAAGTTCGATAGTCAGGCACATCAGGTACCGTTGGATCCATCTCGTATGGACAAGATTTTCTTGCTCACCATTTTGTATGATAGGTGTCCCCGTTCCAGGTGCTCTGCCTCCAAAAAGGTTTCATAATTCTGGAACCGTTCTAGCGGCTTGCTTGTAGGGTCACAAGAGAATCTCACACATGGCCAATGACAGGAGCACCT